>DWPA01000256.1:0-28749 GCA_018251375.1 Calpodes ethlius
GCCGCTCAGCGCCCTCCTGCGAACAACGTAGCACCCGCCTACTGAGACACTACAACACCTAGTTAACAGCTCGTTGACACGAAGACGACGGACGCACCCGCGCGTATCGATCAACTTATCTGGCTAAATAAGTAAAAACAATCTAATTTATTATATTCCGTGCATCAATGCTGTGATTAGGAACAGACACGGGTTACATTTTGTTCCAAAAATAGATTAAAACGTGAAGCGCTCTTCTTCTCCTCCGTTCTCGCGTGCAACGCGTTCGTGACGGTCGGCCATCAGTCGGGTGCCGCGCGAAGCAGACTAACTCACGTCGGGCGCCGCGTCGTCCCAGCTGAGCTTCTTGACCCTCGCGGGGATGGTGGAGCTGGGCCAGGCCACCCCCGAGCGGCCGGCGCCGGCGCGGCCCGCCAGGTGGTCGCTCATGAGCGTGGCGCCGGCGGCCGTGCGCTGCGTCAGCTCGTCGATGAGCGCGGCGTTGAGCGGGCTGCCGGCGGCCGGCGCCGGCCCGATCTTGGTCCGGGAGACGCGCTGCGACTGCCGCCCGCCCGAGTCTGCTGGAGCAAGGCGGGACTAAGGTAACGAGCTGGAGGTGACGACGGACGAGCAACGCGCTATATCGGGACGACGAGTGATTGCCAGTACATTGTAGCGAAGCAACTCGGTTTTGGAACGGTTAAGAAGGAGGGAGTGGATTCCTTCCAACGCCCGCGGAATACTCGGGCAGCAAAGAGCACACACGTGATGACAACGTGTCAGAAGTGAGTGTTACGGCGGGTAACTGACGTGGTGTAGAGTTTTACTTGGTCGGTTCAATTGCCTCGAGTGTGAGAAGTTGAGTATCCAAAATCAGTACAGCTGAAGTCGTTACCTTTCGGTAGTAGTGTGGTCAGCGGGAGTTAACCTTATTTAAATGTTATACAGTTCTTCCTAAAATTATTCTACGAACTAAATCTGAGGAGGAGGGACTACGTACTCCGGTTGCCGTCGTTTCTGAGGTCGAGGCTGGAGCTGGAATCGAGGATGGTGCTGGCGCCCGCCGACACGCTCAGCAGCGAGCCGGAGCCCCCGGCGCTCCCCGCACCGGCCGCGCCCGGACCACCCTTCTCCCCCGCGGCCCCGGGCGTCGCGGTAGCGGGACTACTGCTCTTTACCTGCCGCCGACGACTGCGTAATGGGAATATTTTTGTGATTAATAATGTTTCAGAGCTAAACTTTCGGACGCACTCGAATGCGACCCGAGATTAGCGCGGGCGGCGGAGTGGGGAGTGTGGAGGGGGGACTGACCCGCGCACGATGTAGCAGAGCAGCGCCAGCACGAGCAGCGCCAGCAGCGCCAGCGCGGCGGCGAAGGCCGGCAGCACGGCGGCGCCCCGCGCGCGCCCGCCGCCCGCCGCCACCAGCCGCTCGCTCACCCGCACCACCACCGGCACCGACGTCTGCGCGGTCACGACGATCATTTAACATTATTGAGGTATTTTAGGATGTCCGGTCTCTGTACCAGCTTCTAATCTCGCTCCCTTATCGATTTCGCAATTTTGTGTCAAATTCTAGCAGATTTAAAAACAAAAACATAATTAAAATCTTTCATATTTCCTACTCTACAATAATTTTAAACTCCGGCCTTAGCACCTGTCTACATTTTAAAGGATATCTGCTTGCAAATTTTAACTTTTTAGCTGGAATGGTTTCGGCTGGACGTCGATAGTCGGGACTTCGTATACATATTTAATAGGAGGAGGTTCACGAAATGTATAGACACGAGTTACTGTCGGTAGCCCGGGTAACCGATTCTACCGATACTCATTTCTACGATATTTGCCGCATAGCTCTCTGATTTAACATCAACAATAACAAAATAGTATGGAAATAATTCCTATAAGACTCATGGAATGCGGGGCACCTGTCTGGGCGGCGAGCCGGAGTCCCGCGCCGTGGCCACCAGGTGCAGCGTGGACGAGTTGAGTCGCGCCAGCGCGTCCGGCCGCAGGAACATCTCGCCGGTCTCGTTCACGTAGAACAACCTGCCGGCGACAAACATATCCGTTACGACCGACGGACGACACGAAGGTGTCAGGTAGGAACTATAATAACGTACGGTGGAACTTTAAGTTACTCGAAGTAGAACTTATGTTGTATATACGGCACGTGTAATGGTACGTACGACAAAAGATAGACTCACTCGGCGTCCGGCCCGCGGAGCGTGAGGCTGACGGTGTCGGGCTTGTCCCCATCGAACACGTCCAGCTTGCCCACGGGCAGGCCCGCGCCGCCGTCCCCGCCGGCCCCGGCCGCGTCCCCGTCCAGCCGGAACTCGTACTGCGGGTAACGAAACCGCGGCTCCCACTCGTTCACGTTCTGCACCGATATGTTGATCGTGGCCGTGTCGTTCTGTGGCGTCAAAACGTGTGCGTTTCATAATAAGTTAGACGGAAACATCCCGGGGTCCCGGTGGCCGGGAGCGGGCGTCGATCGAGCACTTACCGCCACGCCGTCGGTGACCATGACCTGGTAGCGGTAGGCGTCGGCGGTCTCGTAGTCGAGCGGGCGGCGCAGTAGCAGCTCGCCCGCGCTGTTGATGGCGAACTTCTCCAGGAACGACCGCTCCGACACGTAGAACTGCAGCGGCGCCTCCGGCTGCCGACGGGACCACAACGTTACTCAGTCGCTGACCACGGGGTCGCTTCGATGGAATCGGCCGTAGCTCGATTTATTTGTTCGTACAGTCCCCGCAGGACGTGAGAGGGTCACCTTGTGTCGGAGGGGCTCCACGTGCAGCGTAGCCAGCACGGTGCCGGGCGGCGCGTCCTCCGGCACGGCGGCGGTGTACCCGCGCCGCGCGAACCGCACGCCCCCCGCGCCGCCCGCGCCCGCCGCGCCGCCCGCGCCCGCCCGCCGCGACACCGCCAGCGTGGCCAGCGCGTACCGGTCCGGGTTGTCCACCTGGCTCGCCTGCAATCACCGCCGTACGCACAATTAAGTATTGTCCTACCTATTGACTTCCTTATCCTTTCATTAGGAAAATTCAACGTTGGCAGATTGAAGGCTGATATTTAATCCCATGCAGGAGCAGATGTTCCACAATCGGTGAGAAGAACACAACATTTTCTGGTTTGTGTGTTATAATTTAATACCTATTCGTAGTAATTAAACCTAAAACGCAACTTACTTCATTTATCTACAATTGGAGAACATTGGAGAATTACCCGAATGGCTATAAACTACTTACTATTAAGTATACATTTTTCGAACGAATGATTAACGAACAGAGTTTAGCGACAAAATAGTCGGACGGAGTAGTCCTCTTGTACGATTGGTAAAGTAGCCGACATCCGCGAACCTTAATGACGACAGTGAGGGGCAGCTGGGCCTCCAGCAGCTGGGCGGTGGCGGCCACGGCGCCCGAGTCCCGGTCGACGCGCAGCAGGCTGCCGCCGTCGCCGGTGGCCGAGTAGTGCAGCGGCGCGTTGATGCCTGCGTCCTGGTCCCTCGCCGAGATGGGCCCCGGGGACGTCTCCAGGACGGTGCCCTAGGAAACGAGGAGTAAGATGCAAGGTAAGAATAACTGAAAAGAGAGTGACTCTCGCTGATATTTGTGAGTTGGTACCGAATTTGAAGCCTGAGGCGGCAAATATCGTATAGGTTGAATTGTGACCATCGCGAAGGGTACTACCCTACTACTTAGCGGTGGTTCCCGGGAGAGAATTCCGGGCCGATGTGTACCTCCGTGTGACAGATTACTGTTTGTTCTCGGTCATAATTATTAACAATGCATTTGTGTACCCCAGGCCACAACAGACGCATAAAATTCTTGCGCGGCTATGTGTGAGTGTATGTGTGAGCGTTTATTTACTAGTTTTATTAATAGTGTGGGGTTCAAAAAGTTTAAGAAGCAACCGATGATTGAACTTGGCTTTAGAACTTAAGACGTATTCCTGATTTTCGGTCCAATCTAACGCTGCACCTCGGCGACGTTAAGAACATCAGTCTCGACATTTATTTAGAGTAAGCGACTCACGTCCGTGGCGTTCTCGGGCAGCAGGGCGGTGTAGTGCTCGTGGCTGAACTTAGGGTTCTGGTCGTCGGCGTCCAGCACCTCGACGTGCAGCGTCGTGTCGGCGTGCAGCGGCGGGGAGCCCCCGTCCTGCGCGCGCAGCCGCACCGTGAACTCGCGGAGCGTCTCGTAGTCGGGCGGGCGCGCCACTACCAGCGTGCCCTCCAGCTCGTTGGCGAACGCGAGGTGCTCGGCGCCCGGGCCCGGCAGCACCGAGTAGTGCACGGTGGCGTGCGGGCCCGGCTGGTCGGGGTCGGCCGCCGCGGCGCTCAGCACGCGCGCGCCCGGCGCCGCCAGCTCCGACAGCCGCACACGGTACGGCGCGCCGCGCCACGCCGGCGCGTTGTCGTTCACGTCCCACACCCGCACCGACACCGGGATCACGAAGCTCTGCAGACGGTCACCGTTAGTCACGGACGCACCTCACGACTATGTTCCGGACGCTGAAGTGCATTTCTGATACTCACGGGATCGGCCGTGTGCCTCCGGTCGCACCTCACGTTGACGTAGACGCTGGAGGGGCCGGTGCGCTCCTCGCGATCGAGCGCGCGTAGCAGCGTCAGGTTCTTGGAGCCGGGCGCGATGCCGACGGGCGCATTCTTCTCCTGCAGCGACAGCGAGATGTCGCCCTCCTCGTCGCGAGGGTCGCCGTTCACGTTCAGCGTTCCTGACAATTATTCCGCGACGGACAATTTATTCCCCACATCTCATTTTAGATATCTCTAAGGGAATTTACCCAAAATTCAGGAAATGAAACTTATTCACTACTACGTTGTTGTAACCTCTGAACTCATTACGATTCAATGACTTATCGTGCGATATGGCTCGGGTACACACCTATAACGCTGCCGACGGCGGTGTCCTCGCTGATGAAGAAGCTCTCCACGGCGCCGCCGTTCATCAGGTAACAACGGCTGTCTTGGATCGCTGCACATAAAGTAACGCTTGTAAAACTGTACGACATAAAGTTGTTAGTGAGCCTGATGTAGGTGCTGAACTCAAACTAGTACAGGAACACTAAACAAGTCACGGGACTGAAAGGATGTTGAACTGGGTAGTAATGCAATAAAAACAAATAAGTAGTAGCCGACGACGGTGACCTACATGCTGGTTCTACTCCGTGTATGTTAATCGTTTTTTGAAGTTGTAAGTAGGACGTAGGATTTTGTTAACCTAACGTTCCTTTCATTCCATTACCGTCCAACAATGGGTACGTATGATAGCGGCGAGTGTAATAAGTTTAATGGATTCGAAAGCATCGGGGGTCGGTGGGGAGAGGGGGTGGGGGGCAGCGGGCGCGGGACGTCCGGCCGGGAAATGAAGCGGTTACCCCGCCGCGGCGGAAATTTATGAGCTATCAAATTTAAAGTTATCGTGTTCAATTGATGTTTAAATCTAAGGGCGTGGGTGTGATTGTGTGTGCGCTTATTAATTTATTACAAGCAATAGGGGGTGTCATTCAGCCCTCGAGGGTTACCTAAGTGCCAAAATGAAAACGCGATACATGGCCTCCTTGCCGACGTCACAATAATTTTATCGTATTCACAAGCTATGTGTTAAATATATTAATATTCATTTGAAATGCCCGGCGTTCAACTTTAACTTCAAATGAAGTAATTATCGCTTAATAGCGAACGTTACATTTTAAAACGGATGCGCTGACTGAAATGGTGAAGATCGATTTGGTATTGACCAAGGCGTTACTCAATACTCACTAGCGCAGTGTGCAGTAGAAACCCCGTGTTGAAGCGCTCTACACGCAATTTTATATAAATATTAATATCGATCAGTAAGGCCATGACCACCGTGTGCGATACAGCGTCTGCTTATACCGAAAGTCGCTCTCTAAACTGTAATGATGAACATCTGATTAATTATTCATCCCGAGTACAGGACGAACCGACAAGGAGGAGGGACAGAATAACCGATGCATTCACATGAGACCTTGGTACTTCTCTGTTTGCCAATGTGGAGAGGCAGGTGACGAAAAAGGTCTGGTTTTAATCGAATCTTGTTCTATTACATAATGAAATAACTTTTGCAAACCTGAAGTTACAAATGCAATTTTCATGAGTTGATTAGAAAGAAAAACCAATACTTAAACTTCTTTAGATGCACTTCAAATTAGGCTTCGTCGATCAGTTCTATATTGAAAGTAACAGCCGATCTTAAGTCAACCAATTTTAAATACATATGTAAGTCCATATTTATAGTATGCGTTGTTAAAATATTAAATACACTAAAAGGGTCGAAAGGTTTATGAAATTCTTGTATTATATTAATGTAATGTTCGACATGACGATACATTGTGTCCGAGACGTTATCTCATTGATATGCGCGTAGCGGTGCGTTAAACAATTAGTAAAACCGCAAACCGTCGACTTGGTTGTGAGCCGGTGATCAATTCATCAATTAACTACTGTGACGGGGCGATGCGTGCAGCGAGACTCCTGCGTGACTGGCGCGTCGTCGACGCCACTTGTGGTAAAAGGAGGACGCTAGAGTTCGATACTTGGAAAACTTCGGTGTTTGGAGATGAAAGGAAGAAGGGTCCGGTGACAAAAGTTCCAAAGGTGATGGATATGACCGCGAGCGTACCAAGGGTCAGGATGCAGGTGTCATAATGTATTTGTTGTGTATTTGACCCTCAATGATCCAGAAGCCGGTGCTTTGACAAATATGATATGCTGAAACGCGATTGCATCACAATTGTAACCTTCTACTGATGGTGTGGAGCTGTCTGTCAGAGCGGAAACGAACGCGTTTGATGGTGTTTTTATTTTGACTATAAGTAGCGGAAGTGACGGTCTGTTGAAGCGTAAAACATAATGAAACATAGATCACGATCAAAAGATAATGAGATTTGATGAGGATAATGGATGGAGCTTTCTTCACTCTCTCCCGTTCTCCGCTGATGTCGGCGCCGTCGGCCGCGGGCCGCGGGCCGCGATACTTTCGCACGCTCCAGTCTACGCACCTATAATAAGTGCACGCAAAGCGCACTCTTAGATAACTTAATGTGAAAATGATTAATCATTCTCACACAATAGATAATTTGCTATCATAGTGTCTTTCATTTTGTATTAGTCGTAAAAATAAATACTATTCTTTAATAGAGAGAAATGTGAGACTAAATCTTTTTACATACTACCGTTATTCTTATGTTGATTTATTTTGCCAAAAACAACTAAAATAAAACTTTCAGGTGGTTTACAAAATGGTTTGTTTTAGTGTAGACACGCGACTGGAACGAAGTTCCTTACGTTTATACTTAACCTTTTAACGATTTTTTATATTAATTGGATATTTTAGCCACATCAACAAAAGCAGTTTATACCTGCCAAAATCTAATCTATGGCCTTGTCATCCGTTACTTCACATTTCCGCCGCGCGCCGCGCGCCGCGCGCCGTAGACAATAAACGATTTCTCCCATTTCACTCCTGCCGCAAGCCGCGGTGAGGGACTTCGTTCCAAAGTAACCATTGTCGTGTAAAAAACGTGGATTGGGTGTACATATCAAAATAATCAAGATAAGTGCTAAAAGTACACGGTTCATTGTTAAGGTTCAATCACGTACTATGTTGCGCCGACAGTGATTCACTGAACGATGATTCACTTAAATGTCCTGTCAGATGCTGCGCGACGCTGGGAGTGCGTCAGACATAAATTAATTTGAAAGTGAACCGTGTAATTTTGACATAGGAACAAATTGAAAGTACAACGTACTAACTTGTGTGACTGCACTAGGGCTAATTGTGAAATAATTTTGCAATGTAATATACGTGTTACCTGTTTACAGCTCAGTGACTAAAAACATGCGAAGTTGAGATGATACTTGATAGCTCTCTTTGATATTGATCGGCGAATGAGGCAGAGACAAAAAATATATCTACCTACGAAATATTTAAATTATTAGTCGAAATATTGAATATAGGTAGTGCATAATATTAATAAGCTTGGGTGTACGTCAATTTGGTGATACTAAGTTTTAAAATATTTTCTACGATTACTTTACTATTTACCAAAGGCCTACTAACTCACCCTTAGATCTTATAGAAAGAGCAATGGCGGCGAGCGCGGGTCGCGACGTTATCACTGGCGCTTCGATTTTACCGCCACCTATTTTCGAAATGGTGATAATGGTTACATACTTCGATGTTCGTATCGTTCTGAGACGAGAATCGTGCTCGTCGATAACTGGAGTGGTCCAAAATCTTATAGGTAAACGTAGGTATAACAGAAAAAATATGTATGCGTCGAATTGATAACCTCCATTTTTTGAAGTCGGTTAAAATGCGAGGAAGAAACAAACCTACGAGTCTACGACTACAACATACGACACAAATTAACTTATGTTGTAGGTATTGTAAATATTTAATATTTGCTTCCAGAGTGCAACAATCGTATGGTTCTTTTGAAGATATTTCATTCAAGATACATGTAAGTTAGATCAGTATTGAATTATCGATTGATAAAAACTAGACATCCCGCGGACTTTGGGACAATAGGCGTTTCTACTTTTACTCTACCCAGTGATGTAGAAACTATATATATACAGTTATTGATTACCACTTTAAAAATTGTCCCTTGTTATATTCTATGTAATTAATCAAAGTATTAATGGCGTGTGATCAGAGACAAGTGCGGCACCGGACGAGGCGGTTATCGCAATAAATCCCCCGGCCGTTTCCGGTGAATTTGAAATTCAAAATGGCGACAGCCCACAATGTAGGGCGACTGGGGCGCCACCGCCGCCACGACGAGTGCGTGTGATTTCATTTTCACTAGATCGAACCAAAATTAAATCGAGGTTAATCTTAGCTTAATTTAAACACCGACGTTATTTGTTTGGACACCAAATACAATGGTATGGTTAAAACATTTGGTACGGTATGGTTTGTCGTCGAAGAATTCCATAACAAGATATGATTTTTTATCCAGCATGCAGACAAGTAGCATTGACAAGTAACTAAGCGCATATTTTAATGAAAAACAAATATCCAACCACGTTCAGCAAAAATATTAAAGTAAATAATGCATTAACTTCGTTTTCTATGCCGATTGCACCAATTTTCTATAAATTAAAAAGAAACCTTGACTAAAAACACAATTACTTCTCTATAATCAAATCTTTGTTTATGACATCTTTAGGAATAGTTACTGATCTGTGCTATGACGACCTTAGCGCCACGGGTATCAATTGTAATAATCGTGAAGCGACCACTAAACTCACGTTACGATTTGTGTGAATTTTCTAATACTGGTAATTTACCGGTCAAATTGTTGTACTGCGGCCGCGCTGGTGGAGCTCGGAGAGAGGAGGCCGGTGTATCGTGGAACTTATCGTTTGTTTCGTTTCCGATCTAGTTGTCTTATTGATGTATCAAGTATACGGTACGTACTTGTGACGTAAATAAATTGCATCACACCGATTACACGTCAATTTAATTGGACACCCCACTATTTAGAGCCTTTCTATTTGAATTCTTTTTTGCAGGTTTAATTCCATCAATATAGCTTTAATGTAACACTTCGAATACACGTCATTCTTGAAATATACATTATATCACTAATATTTATAATACATTATTTAACTATTATATTTATGATTTTGAAGTTATACTTTTTTTGGCGCGTCAAGGCATAATGACGATGTGCTCGTACACTGTCACGAATTACCGACATCATTAAGTCGACTAGCCGACTGTCGTGTTACTTAATTTTGACAGTTATCTGTTTTATTTTTATAATATATATGTATAATTTACGATATTTAAATAACAATTATTTGACTAGATATAATAAAACTATAATATAACTAGTTATAATAAAATTTTCTTTCAATGAAGATAATACTTTTTTCTATTACTAGTTTTGTTTTCTCTACAAATGTAGGATAACCCAAAGCATACATTTTTTAGAAAGATTTTCATCTTGTTACCCCAAATAAGTATAACTTCCTTGTGTACACACATAGAACATATGCGTATTTGTTATTATTTTTATGGATATTCCAACATTGTCGGCAATAAGCGAACAGGTCCCTGATGGCTAATGAGCACCGCCACCAGACGCGTCAACGACGAATTGCCAGGTAGAAAGAATGAAATATCCTTCTTTACTACTGCCAAACAATAAGTACTGCATTGGCCAGTGCCAAGAGGACTTGCGGCTGTTAGTTGTGTTAGGTGTATAATGCACCTAAATCAGTGACGTAGCTGGCGCATTGCTTGTACCTTGCTTGTGCGGTCAAAGGCGACTCGAGCGACTCGCTCTGTTCGACGGATTCACGCATGGCGGCGCCGCGGCCGCCGGCGACGGTGCCTGTGTCCGCTCCACTTGCTACTGTATCCACTTATCCTACACTGTTATGCCTACTAGTAGTAAAGGTAGAATTACAAATAAATGTTTTCCTCTACGTAAAATTTGCTTCACACCCAACGTGAAAATTCTGTGTCCACGGAATCTTTACCATTCTTAATTTTCCTAAAATTTCTTGGTATTTACAGAAACCACGTAATGAGATGACTTGTTTGGTTGGTTTGTTATCTGAAATAAGCGATCTAAGTTTTTCTCCATCTACCAATTTGTTGCATATGAGGCCGTGGTACCTAAGTAGGCAGTGATTTTCTGTGTTTAGGAAACTGGCCTCGGCTAGAGAACGTAACGAGTTCTGGTGAATCTCATTATTCACAGGTAGTTGATGCAACTGCGAAACGACGTCGAATCAAATTGCGACGAAACGGTGTCGTCGCCGTGCGCTAAAATATTCGACACGCCGACAGTGGTTGGACCATCGTATAAAATTGATCAATAGTCCATAATACGTCATGGTGATATAAAAATTCAGAACCGAATTAGAAATAGCTAAAAACATTGTCACAAAATCCAAAAGGTTCCATTAAACTGTAAACCCAAATTAACCACCCGGCTCGATTTCGATTCGATGGTACTCGAACATGGCGCTAGATATTTGTACCACTAGCCGCCAATACATTTTTTGTTTATTGGCATTGTGTGTGTGTGATGACTTACCGATAGATGGCTCGTCTTTTAATTTCTCGGCTATTTACATAAAAAATGTTGCAAGTTTCAAATTTTAGTCGTGGCGGTTAATTCACTCTTTTCTGATATTCATTGAAATCACAAGAAACAGAGTCTTCGAGCGCCTTAGTTCAGTTCGAAGCAATGTAGGTAAGGCGTCTTCTACACGTTTTTTTATAATATAAGTGGAAATTTAAATAAATGTAATAATACAATTGGTTAACTGAACTCGTAAAATAATCAGTCGATATGTAAGTATTTTTTTTAGTCTTTATACTATTTTTTTAATTTCCATATGGTTTGAAATCTCTTTAAATGGATCCAATGATCTCGGTGTATCTCAGCTTGCAATATCTGAGTCTAACAAACAAGTTAAATGAACGCTTGTAATTAAGACAGAGAGTTTGACAAGATCTAGATAACACTCAGATTCGCCCCAAACAGTTTAAGTATTTTATTCATCTACTCATTAAATGACGACACATCCTAAATTGTACTGCACATAAAATCCAAAAATCCTTTGTATGCACATTGGGCAAAGTCCCACAAAACAATTGACACAGCCTTGACAGACTTCGGTACTTTTGTTTAATTGAACGGGAGGGGAAACGTCCACTATTGTATTTGGCACCAAATTAATAGCTGACGATTTGAGAAACAATGGAATTGCGAGTCGTTTCCGAAATTTTAAACGGACGATTTATCAATTTTAGTACGAAGCAATTTACTAACTATAATCATTTGAAACTGGAGAAGTAAACTGAAGAGTTCATAGCCCGGCATGTGGCGATCGAATCAAACAATAGCGGGCCTATTGGTGCCAACGATTTGTTGAGCGTCCGAGCTACAAACGTCACGTTAAGCCGTCCGTCGCGACTATTATTGTTAACTAGTGTGTTACTGTGTCACCTTAGTTACACTAGTAAGTTAGATTAATTACTGTTAATAGAGCAGCTACATGTAGCTACGGTGCGCCCGAGGAGTAACCACAGGACTAACTTTCACTAACACTTCCAACATCCTCAGTCCTGTTACTAACAAATATGATATAATATTATTATTGGTGTTTTATATTAACAGGACTTACTAACTTCTTACAGTTCCTCCTACAGTGCTATTCGAAGGGGATGATACCACTGCATGCTTATTTCATGAAATAAATCAATAAAGTCTTCGTACAATACGGCTATCGCAATCGTCTGACGTCTCCGTATCTTTACTGATATAAAGCCTGAACCCGTCAGTTAAGTCAGTGTTTAATGCTGCGCCTAAACGCATCTTTAACCGCGATAGCTTTAAATTAGGCTACATTCATGGAGACCTTTAAAAATTATTTCACTTTAATTAGTGTTACGTTAATTGTCAATTAGCGCTTTAAATAGCGTCCCTAGCATATAGCCACATCTGCGTCGGGTCATTGTTAGCGTGCTAATTAATGCGTTATAACGCAGATGTGCAAGCGATATTACATAGCAGACGGAACAACGTTTAACGACATTAACACTTCTGAAACTTGAATTGGTCAGTAATTCTTCCACCGACTGATGTAGCAGTAAGAAGTGTGCCTTAGCCTAGGTCTTCTCGACTAGGAGAAAAGTAAATTTGTATGAAATTGCATGGTTTCATTCACTCGTGCCTCCAAATGTCGCAAGTGACAAGTCGTACAAAACTTTAACGCCCCGTGGATTTCGTAAGTATGTCACATTTTATCTTTTCGCTTCGACACCCATAAAACAGGTCGAGCTTAGCGATACTTCCTGCTGCTGCGGCTTAGAAGTTCCGTGGATTATATTTGTCTATCAAGGTTGGTAACTACTTCTGAAAGTAATCTTAATAATATATCTTTAGAGTGACGAGGAAAAATACTCCGATGTATCTATCTATTTGGAAATCTATTACCAAAATGCTGAACTATTTTCGTGTAAATTTTACAAAAATAAATTATGAAGTAATAAAAATATAGGTACAATCTACCTTCGCTACATCCCGACTATTGGGCAGTGTTTTGAATTGTAATTTTGTTCTGTATAATTTAAGAATCTAGCATCCACTTCATATGTAAAGGGTAAATGTAAAAAAAAGATATTTAACGACGACTATCACGTGTATATTAGATGGAACATTATAATGAGTTAAATAATGATTGAGCCATCGGTAGCACTGTCGGTACCCGTTACCGGTGACAATAATTAAAGGAATCAAACCGTAAACACTGCAACGTCCTATGGAAGCTGTCGAAATTCGCGTCGGCACAATGAGTTCGTGAATTGAAATGTTCCAGCGCGGTAGTGGTGCGGTGTGCGAGGCCGGCTTCCGGCTTTGGAAAGTTGTAACGTAACTCTTAAGATTTTAACGAATAGAATTACAAAAGGAATACGGGGCATATCGGGCAGTGTCAAAATACGCTATGCCTACGTCATTCCATAATGTTGTTTGAAAATATGAAATTAACCGCAGGTGAATTAATGGCTACGGCCTACGTAATTCTACGCAGCTGAGATTATACGAGTACATTTCTACCGGGCGTCGATCTTGACTACCCGAATCCGGGGTCGCTAATGTGATGGCAGTATGACCTAGTTAAATGTACGTAGCTTCAATTACAGAAATTGCTTCAGGGAAAACCAGTCCGCTCATGTGTCGGTGGTGATTGCTACCCTCCGAGCTGTACTTAGCCTTGATTTGATGTGCAAGCCGATATGAACTTGAAATTGCAAACTTTACTTTGAATAACAAATTTTTAGAGGACGGAGAAAATTCTCAAATCAGTTGTATGAGTTTTTATTGAAATATAACGATCATAAAAATACGTTGATATGTTATGCTTTTAATCAAAAAAGAAATACTACTATATCATTAGCCAAAATTAGTAAACGACACCCAAAACACGAGTGGTTACGTAAAGTAAATGATGACCAAGACAAGTAACGTTACTTGTCTTGGTCATCATTTACTTATTTTTATTGCGTAATAACTTACTATACCTGGTGGTAGGATAAACATAAATCTATTTTTTAATGATTGTTACCTCAGTATCTCCGTCACTTACAACCGATTTGGATTTTGCTTTATTTCAAGTGATGTAGGGAATTTTGATTTCCCGAACTGAGAAGAAGAAAATAACTAAGGCGATTCCTAAAACGTTATAGGGAAGCATATAGCGATTTTGATACGGTCAGCAATAATTTTTGATGATTCTTTTTAAAGACTTCCAATTTGTTAAAATCCATTTTTTCATTAAAATTTTGTGTAGCTATTTACTTATCTTTGAAGAGGATTTTGCTCGATATTTCTGTACGTAATCAGGCATCAGAAATGATGAGATCCTTAGACAAATGAGGGTAATCGACGTAGCTCAAAGAATAAGCTGGTTGAAGTGGCAATGGCCTGACAAATAGTAAGAAAGGTCCTAGAATGGCGACCACGTCTCGGAAAAAGGAGTGTGGTCGCCCCGCAACCAGATGAACTGACGACCTGAAGAAGACTGCGGGTATTCGCTGGATTCAGAAGGCTCAGAACCATTCGGAGTGGCGCAAATTAGGGGGGGCTTATGTTCTTCAAAAACTGATAGATATATTACTTTTCGTTTCGTTGACATATTATGTCAATACGCTGAGGTAGCCTGAGAATGCCTGGAATGGAATACTTTTTCAAAGTGTAGTTGGAGGTGCGAGGTATCAACAACGGTAATAGTCAAATAAAATAATAAATTAAACTGGTAAACTGGTCTAAGACTTGCCTGTTTGGTGCTCTACTTAGCTAAGTTTTTATTTGTTCGTTAGACAAGTCTCACGTCGTGGAAATGTAAATAAAAACGGTAAACACCGCGGAACCTGGACGATGTTATGCAAATGTTGGCGTGTGGCGTGTGGTGGGTTGGCGCATGGCGGCATACTGCACTCTGCAGCGGTAATACATTAATTACCTATTACGACTGCCCACGTTGCGGTCACTCACCTGTTCGAGGGCATGGCATTTGCCTTATGAATGGCTGCTGCATCGATTGAGTAATTGAAAACAGAAGACGTTGATCCCTGCTTTATTAAGTTCTATTGTAGTACGACGGTGTTGCTTAATACGTGAACGTAAACTGTAGTACCGTCTTGTACCTATGACCATTAATATTCAAATGTATGAGATATAAATTGATCCTACATCCGTAAACTCTCTATAGTCTAATCTGCGTAATTGTATTCACTATGAATCATGAGATTACTGCGGCTTCCGACATGTGATCAATTGGAATTAATTATTTATATTGGGTAGCCGTGCTGGCCGTGCTAGCGGTAGGTTTACATGTAGAAATTTCCGGATGGGCTCTAACTACGTCCGCCGCGGCGCCGCTGAGCCCGCGGTCCACGCATCCGATATTGCTTCTACAATGACACCATTGTATCGATTGATTGCTCGATGGCCCACGGCCGAGCGCCAGCGCCGATCGGTTGGAAACTTCGGGAAATACATCGTTAACATCCTTGATGGAAATCCTATACTACAATCATTTCATAAGTAATTAGCAGTAATTTAATCAATGTTGGAATGGAAGGAAGTACATGGTACTGAGCAAAAGAATTATTGCTCTAATACTATTAAATGTGTCAATAAAATCTTGTACACGAATTTCTGTATTAAAATTGACAGTCGGTTTTAAGTAAGTCAATTATAATTAATTTGCCAGCCAGATCTCCGAGTGTGTTGACCCCCCCTGACAGGGGTTCATATCAAATATTGAACCAAATAAGTTCAACATTTTATTTACTTAATAAAGTTAGTGCTAACTAGGTACTACGGATTAAAAAGCAGTTGAAATTTCTTATAAAGCTTAGAAGAGAAACTTTAAAATAAAATTGATCTTTCATATAATGTTAACGAACTAGATACGTAGACATAGGTCTTGTTTACATTCGACACCTGGACCTGAGCCTAACCTAGTGCGAGCGCCCGACGTCCAAGACATGAAATGAAAGCCGATATAGGACTGCGATTACTGGCGCTACTGGGCGGCGAGCGGCCGCGCGGTAAGCAAACACCCGAACTATTACAGTCGTCGACTTGGCGCAGAGTGACCTCGTTCCTCGTTCCTCGTTGAGCCGTGAACGGCCGCGCAAGAGGTAAACACCCTTGGAGAAAGGGGGACGAGACCACGTTTACACGTAAGGTACGTGGAATGCCTTTTATGCCTGATTTACGTTTCCGCGGGTAGTTGGACAATTAACCTGATTTTAAAAAATATAACAATGTACCTATGCATGAAAATTTATAATAGTTCGTACTCTGTACGCCACTGGCCGCTTCCATGTAATTAGAGGTTTATTTATTTACTTTCATGTTATTATTAACTACTGAATACGTGTTTCTACGGAAACGTGGACGTCATTCCAAGACTTTAATATAAATTGACATTTTTTTAACAAGGACAGGAACAAGGGTAATGAAAATCTGTATGCAGCTTTATATTTGTATATAAATGAAAATAATACAAATAGTAAAACAATAATCTTCGGTCGTGAAGTTTGATATCGAGCGCAATCTAAACGTTTAATATAAATAAAATATTGGACCTGTACATTGCCCTTTGCTTACTTAATTAGCCTTTCGTTTTATTAATAGGGAGCCCATTTAAACTGTTTAATATGATTAATAATACTTATTTTGCCTAAATGTCGTTTCCCAAATTAACGCGAGCAGACTGACTGTCATTCATCATCATTACAACCCATAATTGTCCCACTGCTGGGCTCGGGTCTCCTCTCACAAGATGAGGGGTTTAAGCCATAGTCTACCACGCTGGCCAAGTGCGGGTTGGTACACTTCACACACCTTTGAGAACATTGTGGTGGACTCTCAGGTATGCAGGTTTCCTCACGATGTTTTCCTTCACAGAAGTAAGCGATAATTAACTTGTAATACTCACATAACTTTTTGAAAATTAGAGGTGCTTGCAGGGTTCGAACCACTAGAGTTAGAACCACTGACTATATTTATGATATTTATTCTATTCGATCCAAGCTGTAACTATCACAGATTTTACCGAAAATTAATTTTAGTTTTATTTTATTAATCTCTTTATAATTTTAGCTTTATATAGGTACGTTAAGAAACTATGTCGTTTGAAAATTAGGTAGGTTACTGATTGAATCACAGATTATACAGTGGACCCCCGGTCATCCGTCACGTGTCTAGCGCGTCGCCCCTTGTAAATGCTGTAACCCAACATACATATAATTTGGACAATTGTTTAAGTAAATCTTCGTTAATGCGTCTTTAAACAGGTTGTAATCACGTTTTTGTTATGTTTACAATGATTTTGTTAACATCAATGTATTAAGTCGTTCATATATTTTTTTGTTCTATTGCATAAATTATTTTAAATCTGTACCAAATTATCCTGAATATTGTATTTCATTTACTAACTTCCACATTGTACTTTGGTAGTAGCGTAAATGAATATAGGTACCTGGTCGGATTACAAGGTATTGTTTTTCATAGCACCTAGCCAAAGATTAGCCCTAGCAAAACGTTCGTCAGATTGCCGCGGGTCAGCGGTAGTGGTAAGGTGAAAAGTACGCTTACCCATTGACAGGTCGGAAGTGGGTGACCGTAATCATGATACTAAACTTAACTGTCGATATCGGTACGATAGCGTGCAGGGTGAACATTTGTATCGAAGTAATTCAGCAGTTCGTCGCGCTGACACCGGGCACGTGGATCGGCAGTCCGTTACACGACCCTCATTCATCACCTTCGATACGCAGACCGTGTCAGCACAGACGCCGACTGATACAGCTTATTCCAAGTTAATTTTATTACAGGTCAAGTGTGTGAATTCAGCCGTAAGGTAGGGAAATATAGTTTTTATTTAATGGTCTAGATGGCTTACAATGGATTGAAGGGATGGTCCGAGTGCCACCTTTTAAAAATGAATTATTTAATATATTAGTAGTAACCTATTTGCCGAAACTAGCTCCTCTCTTCTGTAGCTGCATAAACGAACCTGATGACACGATACGTAAACAAAGCTACGTTAACTTGGAAATGTTAAACTTGACTACTGAAGTCGGCACTCGGCAGTCGACACGGTAATCGGAAAACCTTCATCAATTTGCTCGTTCTATGTAACGGAATCAATGCAGTAAAAACATTTTTAGAATATTACGATAGGCGATGAATAGTAGGTAGTGCATCTATTTTATTAATATTACCGATGAACGCATACTAAGATTAGGTATGAATAAACAGATGTAGGTAACGTACAGGTTTGAAATACCACTTCCTAGCAAGTGATTTGTGAGCATAAAAGAAGAGTTCTAAAATTTCAACCATATATAACCATATA
Source organism: Calpodes ethlius (assembly GCA_018251375.1). Classification (NCBI taxonomy): domain Eukaryota; kingdom Metazoa; phylum Arthropoda; class Insecta; order Lepidoptera; family Hesperiidae; genus Calpodes; species Calpodes ethlius. The sequence goes on from DWPA01000256.1 coordinate 18,439, forward strand.
ATATGTAGGTAACATACCGTGCGATGCAACCCATAACCGTGGTAATAATAACATAAATTATACAATTCCCTGTATTATTCCACTATGAAAGCTTTCTTGAGAGTCAATGACATCATGGTGTGACGTGGATTACCTTGTGAGACAGCTGGTGCGGGTGCGACCAGCGCGAGCGCCGCCAGCAGCAGCAGCGCGCCCATGGTGCCGCTCGCGTCGCTACCGTCCGCGCATGCCGCCCGCCATTCGCCTGGACCACCGTCCACCGCCTGACGACAAGTACAGCTCTGTTATTAACTGTAGATCAAGATAGCAGAGCTGCCAGACTCTACTTATTTTCTAAGCTAGTATTAGTACATACTTTGAAGGTACAAACACCAGCTAGCTCCAGCCGACGTTCACTTTACGGATATCAAGTGCTGAAGGTACATTAAATAGCCCATTTTTTAAAGGCTGGGCGATGAATTTATACGATTTTTAAATCATTTCGCCGAAAATTAATAATCGATATTGCCAGACCAATTCCGCCGACATTAATATCTGCTTGGCACTTTGCCATATATACCTTCAATATATTTCATTTTTTAGAATTTAAGTTTTGGTGGCCCTGGGATTTTACTCTAAAAGTCCCATTGAAATATATTCCTTATTTATAGTAGAGTACACGCGCTTATTTTTAAATTGATGAGCGTATAAGAAAGTTAGTGCATAAACAAACATATAATTTTATAGATGGTACCGATAGGCGCGGAATGCAACATGTCACCACTTTAATTGGTCATGGAGTCCGACCATCTTCGCACTACTTGCCGGGCTCCACTCTCTCGGCGGCCGACCGTCCGTCTCCACCGAGATAGTTCCACCGATATGACGCAACTGCAGTAAATCACTGGCATGGCATCCATCGCGTTCTATGGTAATCACTTTATTGGCGAAGGTGCGAACTGCTCCATTCGTACGCGTATGGTAAAAACCGTATTGAAGAAATTTAAGTAACATATAAAATGCCGGCAGAATGAAGGTTACGAGTTTACGAAATACGTTACATTGCAGAGAATGAAAGTAAAAATGGACGCGGGCTCGGCGTACTTTTAATTATGACTAAAGCCGATATGTGAAGCATGAAAACGAGTTAAATGCAAAGAAGAAATCGATACGCCTATTAGGTATCAGAAGGTTACAGATATTTGTGTTCAGAAACAAGAAATTTTAACTACCACTTAAGTTTCCAACATGACGAAATCACTGCTTCCTGCAATTTCACAATCAATCACGAGTGGCGTGATGCTATGTGCGGAGGAAGCTGGCAAAACAATAAATATTAATCCTGAGAATTGGTAATTATCTTAATTTCGACAATATTTAAGTACACCAAATATTTTAAACGGATCCTTAAATGTTAAGAATAAATCATATAAATATTTTCCTCGCACTAAAAGATAAGTATCATCTTAACTTTAGCGTTTGCTGAAGTAATCCCATCGACATGTAAAACATAAGTAGGCTTATCTGAAAGGGATAAACTATTGTCAATCGGTTAATATTAACTTTTGCCGTTGACCACACGGATATAGGCGAAGGCCGATGTGGACGGAGATCGAAATCACAGAATAAATAATACCATTCTCCATACAGAGTTAGAAGAATAATGGGGTCTCGCTAGATAATGTTATATACATAATCTAGTAAGTAACCCCCGTATTCACAAACAACACTATGAGATCTCACAATGATATAGAAAGGGTCGATTAATCGTATTCCCATTTTTGGCTTTATCATTGTCCAAGAAACTAGAGTGTCGCAGAAGGGAACACAATCAATCGATTCTTTCTTCGTGAATACGGGGGCGAGTATCATCAAGATAATATATAGTCAGTTGATTATATCAGTGATTGACTGCCATTTAATTCCAATTTCACCAGGTGCATCGTAAGATGGAAGGGTTAACCCAGTTTCCCTAAACTAACGGTTCACAATGATTTTCTAAGTATATGTAGGTACCACCAGCTGCGGCACCGCTTGCCGAACTCATCCGCCGTGTGCGCGAGAGGCCTAAGATCCATCGCCGTATTTAGAAAGCGGAAAATATCAAAATCGCTGTTGCGATCGCCCGCTAATTTCGCTTTCTTCCGCCCGTCATTTACATGTAGTGTTGGTTGTGAACGTCGAGCCTCGCCCGCACCGCGATGCTCCCGCCGAGGGCGACCCTTGCCTTACAAGCTACAGAGAAAGCCAGTATATTGTAACATAAAATTATTTAATCTAAAAATTACCATATAACAGTAGGTATTTATTGTGTAGGTATTACCTGTATGTAGGTAAACTAGAGTTTAAATGTAGATCCAGCTACGTGCAATCTTTAAGTTGGTGCGCAAATTTCAGCACGATTGACGAAATCGTTTACTATGTCGAAAATGTTACTTATTTCAAATTAGCAATATGATGTTAATTACTGCGAAACATATCTACAATTAAAGAAGAGATATCTAAATATTGACACTTGGTGATCCAATTTGCCCCTTCTGCCCAAAATTTCTGACGGAAGCCGTAAAACTGTCCTCTGGAATACAACCGAGGATCCGTGACGTGTGACGACCCCATCCGCGGACGCACTCATGTGTACCAATACAGGTTCTGCTTCCGACGCCGAGCCCTTCCCTTGCGTAGGTTCCAACTAACGGAATCCTTCACCACTATAATTTGACTGGCCACTCAATCTCGCTTATTCTCGACACACGATATATCGAGCAGACAGGACGACATAGATTATCGGAAAATTTTGTATAGATATTGTTAATAGTTTTTAATGTTATTCTAAAATATTAACATTCATATTATTGTTAAAAGTATGAGTAGTCTCATACTTATACACCATCTTATCCGATCGATATTTGTGGCAAATATTAAACACTTTAGGCCTAAGGGCATTGTTTGCATGTAAATCCTAGGTATATTTATACAATACTGGCAGTATGTAGTCAGCATACCTAGTTCAGTATCTACCGTTAATAATGTTAACCTAACCTAACCTATCCTAAAATCTTACATCACGACGTCATTGGCGCGCATCTATTTAATTAAAACTAATGTGATGTTAAAAAACAACCCTGGTCTCGTTTCGCTTGCTAGCAAACATAACTTATGCGAAGTATCCGACTGCAAACTTGTAAATGTTAACAATTTCCATGCTATGATTACGATGAAATGCAGTCAGAGGAACACTAACTAGCTTTAAAAAATATTAGGTTGAGGTGTCTCTCAAGTAAATACCTATCAAATTAACAATATTCTTCAATTATTGACTTGCAGCTTGAAATAATAGAGAGACATTTCAAATTAAGCTGCCTCAAAGTCAGTTACTTTTGGAAATGGAAACTGACGTGGAACATTATCCTCATGACCGTAACTATGGCGTATGAATTTGTATGATCGCGGTGTAGGTACTGCAGTTTTTATAAGGCGACTCATTGGCGTGGTCTCGTGGTCTCGTGCCTAACTGGGTCTGCCCGTTGTCGTCACGGTCCGCGGACCCACCGCACACGGTGTTGTCTGCTGTATCGAGCTTACGACTATAGCTACATCAACATGCTATTGCTATTCCTTATTGTATTGCACATTTTATAGTAATGGTCTAATGGTCACTTACACTGGCAGTAGTAATCCTTTATTCGGAAATCTATTTCTAAACTTTAGCACTTTCATTCCTTATATTAAAAACGTGTTGGTAAGAGTTAATAACGTACGTATTTCATGACTACATGTCATTGGTATTATTTTCAATCGCTTGAATATTTAAATTTATCTTTAAAATACTGGTCAATAATAATGAATTTTTTATCAAGTATTCTATTTATCATCTTTGTACAACCCTCGCATGTTTGCCGCCACACGGTTTGTCTTATGGTACGCATGTACTAAGGAGGTATTTTGTTTTGGAGTTATGAGTTGATTAATTATTACTCAATAGCTTGCATACCTTACACGACCGTGGCTTTTGTCACATGTTTTGACAATTCACTGTAAAGTGTAAACAAAATTAGCACTTAATATTTCGTTAACGGATGTCCAAAACTATAAGTGCTCATAATAAACTCGTAATGTATTTAACGATCTATCCAGTGCCATTACACTGTGGGGAAGAAGAAAAAAATAAACCTCACTTTACATGTGGCGAAGGTACCTTCAATTATTTTTTTTTTTATTTTATTCTAGTAGATGTCAAGGGTATAAGGGTCTCTACTGGTCAAAGAACCGGCCATTTGCGTGTCTGACTGTCTGCAGCGTAGAGTTCAGTTGTTGCAAGCTGTTCCACTACTTATTACACGTTTACCAACGTGTTACCAACGTCTGCCAGATCAACCAGTGTTAAGTAAAATGAAATAGAACAAAGCGACGCCCTACTACCAAATTTCTTAGGAACTTCTGTTTTAAGACGTTACCTACAGTGTCTGGTTAAGGAAAAAATCTCGCGCAACGGCTTGTCGCGGCAGATTTGTGCGAAAAAAGTTTCATTCTACACGCAACATTGTCGCTGCGTTATGTATGTATGTATTAGTATGTGCAAATTCACGGGCGCAGAATAGTAGTCTATGGTCGCATCGACACTGACAATAATGTCACCCCGTATTCCTATTTTGTGGATGGCTCAACGCAGCCTCAAAATTTTGCAGCGACTTTATTAATACGATCGTAATTTTCTCGTGTCGTCGTCGTGCTGTAGTCGCGACTCGGGTCACTTGAGCATAAACGGCATATATCGCACAGCACGATTTGCTATAAAAACGCACCTGTATCGCTTGTGTTCAGAATTACATTCCATTTAAATTTGTTTTATGACATTTCTACACATTTAGTAACTATAGGTAAAATTCTAAGGTCATATTTTTTTATCATGATTATTTAGGTCTGTATATCGACTACTACCTAAAGTACTACTTAATATCTATAAAATCGTAGATGTACATAGGCATACAATAGAAGTCAATAACGATATTCGATATCAAATTGAGTTAGATATAATATTAGTGACAGGCCCTTAAGTACTTATCGTATCGTACCAAATAATAAGAACAATTTGTCAGTATAAATAGGTATCACTGATACAGTTCATTTATTGATTCTGCCTTGTTTCTGTACGTTCTGTATATTTTTATGGAGGAAACTGCGAAAGAAACTCCTCAGAAAGCATTTTATTCAAGATAATGTTTACAAACATTGGAATGATTATAGGGAAATAGGTGGTTAAATACTTACCAACTACAGAAATGTTTACTCTATGTATCTTTGTCAGTATGCTTTCGTCTACAATATAAAGTTAAGACACTTGTCACTAAGAGTAAATGTCAGAGACTTACATATTATGACAATTCAATAAAAAGAAAATACTTATAAGTTATAACATTAAAACTTTTTCAAAATACGCACGTTTTGTTTTCGTTGATGTCTTAGTGACCCTCACCAGTTCCCTCCAAAATCCAAAAGGAAGGCACAGATTGTTACAAAACAGCACAGACTATGTTAAATTGAATCGCAACAAATTTAACCGTTTCGCGCACTGAATATACGAAATATAAAGTTACGTTAAATTATTTCACAACTAGAACGCAAAGCTCGTTACGTTCTGGCGGGTAGTAGCGGTGGCGGGTCGAATGTGACTGGCTGGCCGCCGCCCGCCGGCCGCTCGCGGCACGGATGGCTGACGACGGTGGCGATTCACCTGCCGCGCGGGACAAGGGTTCGAGGGTGAGCCCGCTGAGCCGACACGGCACACGGCCCTCTGCCACCGGCCGCGCCGTAATTGCAGACAAACAATCTGACGTTGAGTTCCAAGCGTTCTTAGTAAACAAAATGCTTACTCGGCATTCAGTCATTATACTTTAATTGAGCATACCGAGGTATATTCTCTGTTGACGTTGTCAATATAATTTAGGGATAGAAGGAGATTTTGTATATTGGTAATACGAGTGTCATTTTGGAAAGAAATATGGGCTATTTACCATCCATCGTCATAACAAATCTTAGAAATAAACTATTTAATGTGATTATAGAATATAGAAATTAATCACGGTACATTCAGTACTATACAATAAATACTTATAAACAATCCATAAGCTCAAAGATGCTCAGCCGGTTATTTAATTTAATTATTAAAAAAAACTGATATAATATTGAAACTTACAGCATAAATATAGTACCTATCTGATAGGGTAAACTGTTAGTATCCATTTAAGACTGTAAAATTTGTGATATGATCGTGGGTAGGGGAATTGAGAATAAAATATTTATTTTAAATTTAAAAGTAACAGAAATGGCACACTTTAAATTGTAGACAGGTCATATGTTACAAAGAACTCAGTGGTTCTTGCGAAATCTAAGTTTACCTACATGATTAATTGACTTCAGTAAAAAGGAAAAATTTCCCTTTTTTGTTTGGATTTTTTATTATTTTGGCCGTATATTTATAAAGGGTGTGTGTTGGGATAGCAGAGACCAATTTTAGCACTGACCAAAAAATATTCATGGGATAGAAATTAATTTGTGTGTAACATGGTATATCCGCGCGGCATAAAAACAAATCAAATCGAATTGGATCACAAATGATATAATTATAAAGTAATTATCAATAGGTTGATACAAATCAAAAAATATATCCCTGTCTCTGTATATTCGTATCCCATAAGTATAATAGTATAACAAAGTTAGCTTTAAGAAGATAGCTTTGCTGGTTGACCAATCACATGTTAGAAAACCGGCCAAGTGGATAGCGAATCACAGAAAATGTAGAGTTCCGTAGTTATGAGTTGATCTACTATTACTCGATAATTTGCTAACCCTAAACAGCCGTGATAGTTTACCTAATAAATTATCATAGTTACTACTTATTTAGATGGTTGAGAGAAGAGGGTTACTAGATTGTGACCCGAATTTAATATATAATTTTTACCGAATTTAATAAGATTTTATCATAACATTTTGTCTTTATATAAGAAGAGAGGCAGAATGGGGCCTAAACTTTACGGAACGATACTTCACGCTAACGTTATTTCTGTAACGTATATTAAAAATATTTCTGTAACGTGTATTAAAAATATTTCTGTAACGTGTATTAAAAAATGTGTGTATGAACTTTGTCTTGACAAAAGTAATAGAGGCCTAAGAGACGCTCCCGCTTGCCACTTCGCAGCATATATTCGATGCCACTTGGGTGATTTTTTATTCTAAAAATAAAATATAATAAAAATGACCAGAATGATAGCTATAATCTTAAAAAAAATACATACCACAGGTAAGTAGAGATACTGCGTAAAATAAAAAAATACCCTTGAATAACAGGCACTAACGTCTTTAATCTATGGTAAGACAAAATGACACTACGTTTTGACAACCAACTTGACACTTGTAACTACTTCAATAAGTTTCATATCTTCATTTCTGTGACTTGTCATCTCAGCGAGTCGCTTGAGTTTTTTGTTTTTCTTATTTTATTGTAAAAACTCTTGAATAGTAATGGGTAGCTTGATAATGGTTATAATATGTGCCTCTGAAAGTTAGTTTAAGTTATTTTTGGTGTTATCAGTCGTATCATAAATTAAAGACTATGCCCGAAACTAGCGCAATGAACTCTGAAACCGAAAAGAACAGTGAAGTCCTAGCGAAAGAAAGTGTGGCTAATATTAAGGAAGAGGTGGACGTGAAGGTAAAGCCTGAGCCAGTGGAGTGCATGGTGTGCGTGGGGCGCAGTGTGGAGGCGCTGGACATTCACAGCACGAACACGACGTCAGGGACTTCACTGTACAATTACCTTTGTAAGTTTACGCAGGCCGATCTGAGTGCTACTCAGAACGACACAAAATACGTGTGCAAAACTTGCTTCGATCTCATTAACGTTCTAGAAAATGCAGAACTGGAGTATATGAAATTAAAAGAGACATTTGAATCAATTATAAGCAAAAACCCACTGTTTGATACCCAAGTGACAATAAGCTTAGAAAATGTGAAGAACGAGGCTGCTGATTCTGCAGTGAAATCAATCGAAGATGACTCTGAGGATGAGCCCTTAGCTTTAACTAAGAAAAAAAGACACCGTAAAGTTGAAAAGCGGAAAAAGCCAGTTATTATCAACAAACGGAAAGTTCGCAGTAAAAACAGTAAAGAGAGGTAATGCACCACACTGCATCAATAATGCATGGCATTAGTAACAGCTAGGATGAGTATTGTATCCTTGGTGATAGCAATGAGTTGGTGATTTATATATGTCACTATATCTACTTTGAGCCTACTGGTCCCTACAAAATGCATGATAAAATGTTTAATAAGAATCATGAAAACCGCTATTTAATATAAGGAAGATCATACCAAAGTATGTCATTTATATCAGCCAAGAGACCGTTTTTTATATTTTGCTTTGTAGCTAATATTATAAGTGAAGTGTACACAATCGTTTAACTATCTGAGCATTAATCAGTACAATATGTGACTTTGGCACAAAATCCTTTGCTATGTGCATGGATAGTTAAAATAACTTTATATAGTCTCCTACCACTAATAGAAGCATCAGAGTTGCTGTGGCATAAGAACTTAGATATTGAAGTTGGCCACTAAATTCTTCAGCAACTAGTTCTAGAGAAGACACTATTAGGTTTAAGTCTATCATATAAATGTTTGTACACTAGTAGTACTAGTGCTGCTTCACTAATGCATCACCGTGGTCATCCCTATTTGGGATCACCCCTTCTTGCTCTGCTTCTGCTTTTAAACTGAATTTTATTATATACTTCATCTGTTCCCTAAAAGGATTTTACTTTCAACTACATCTAGTATTAGTAGTTGTAATATTAGTTTCTTTTAAACTGATTGACAGTTACTAAAGGCTTGTCATAATTTTTCATAGTTAGGGAAAAAGGGGGCTGCAGTGACTATAATAATTTGGTTGATTAAGTGAGAAAGAAATACACTGTGTTAGTTGTTTTAACATATTATTATTAAGCTTAATTAAATAATCTCATGGTTGTAGTATCTAACTTCTACTCCAATGAGATAAATCAGTTTTTTTGCAATGGGAAATCATATTATATGGACCAGTGGTGAGTAACATCATCTATTTACATTGGGGAGGGGGGGCGCATATACATAGTAAATATGAACAGAATTAGATACCTACTGTAAGCAAACAAAATACCAGGTGGGCAACTACTACCACCACCCTGACCCACCTCCCCTGGTCATACTCAATCTGGAATCAATGTAAACAAAGCGTTGCCTAGCAACCAATGACCAGCAGAAGTGAGAAACTTTGTTCTATTATCAGTAGGTTATTATTTTTTATCTTTAATGTTACCTTTTATTAAAAAAAATTTAAAACCAATTATCACTACAATGTCTTGGTAGTCATTTCTATTAATAAACATACACCAAAAAATTACATTGATAAAATGTTTCAAGTAGCTTCACATAAATGAAGTTCTGACGCCTGAAATGTATCATTAATTATAGTGTTATATGTTGTTGGTTTGTTTACCTGTTTTTCTTGCAGTGTTGTTAATATAAGTTAATGTTAAGGTAATGAAGAAGTCATAAAATATATAATAATGATTGTTTAATTATGATATGAAGTCCATATCAGTTGCTAAAAACACAACAAACACAATTTGATGTTTAAAATTCTGAATGAAACAGACTCACTTCATCTCACTAATAAACCTAACTTTCAATGCATGGAAATGTATCTAGTATTTGAATTTTAAATTAGGTCAATTCTGCTCTCGGGGTCGAAAACAGAGGAGCACGCACTGAACGAGCGAATGATGTTTCAGGTCTACAAACGACGATAGATGGGAATGCGATATTTGCGGGCTGATCGGCGAGAGCGGCGGCGCACTGGCCAGCGCCGCGCACGCGCTCGTGGCGCACGCCGCCACGCACGCCGCCGACGTCACCGGAGTCGTTAACGTCGTCAAGAAGGAGGACTCCGACAGGTAGCTTTCCGATCGAACCGCTCACATCACCGAAAATAAACACCCGGTCGCCAGTAAAACAGTACAGCATGTTTGTTCAATCTAGCAGGTCCCAGAGCCCGAATGTGAACCAGTTCGATGGCGTGCTCAAGATCGAGGAGGACGGCTTCGACGACGACGACGACTACGTCCCCGAGGAGATCAGCAACGGCAAGTACAAGAAGAGGCCGGCGGGCCGGCAGCCCGGCGCCAGGAAGAAGCGCGAGGCCAAGGTGCTGCACCCGTGCGACCAGTGCAGCGCCAAGTACACCTCGCTACGTAAGTATGCACCCGTCGGGGGAGGGGACCTAATGAAGCATTCTAG
>DWPA01000257.1:0-28693 GCA_018251375.1 Calpodes ethlius
GTATTGGTGGTATTTCAAATTTATTTATTGTTTAATGTTTACGTCAATGTTTCTGTATTGCGATTATGGTAAACTGAAGGGATGTTTGAAGTCAGTGTAGATATACCTGATGCTTTCTTTGTTTAAAATAGGTTTTATATCGTTTTAAATCTGTATTGTCAGTGATTATTGGATTCCTTCAATAAAAATACCTTGAAGATATTAATTTTTAACCAAGAAAGAAGAAAGTTGAGTACATCTTAGTATCAACATTCGAAAAAATGTTTAGATGGAATTCTATGTACTAATGCATCTCTTTGTTTGTGAAAAGGTTGAAAATATTTTTTACCATACACAATTGAAAACTGTATAGAAAGCAGGTAAACCGTTTCTGAAATTATGAAATATAATTGTTATAAGATTTGTTGTATGAATAAACGTCACAGAGAATAGTTTTTCTGAAATATATTTCATGTATAGAAATCGATCGGTTAAACTTAAATTATAATATGCATAGAAAAAAATTAATATTGAAAATATAAATAAAATAATAAATAGTTTACTCGACTACACAGAAGTAAATAAAATATAACAAATAAATTTATTAAAGAAATATATTTATATGTTAAGTATACTATTTACGTATACATAAAAATACCAATTGCCGATGCTTTCCTAGATCGCTGCAAACACACATAAAAGAAATCATTAAAACGATGTGTCCCACTTGCAACAAGAGAAGTAAAAATAAAAAAAGAAATGACTACTCCTTCCCACCCCGGTCTCCCTTATTTAGTCTAAATAAATAACATTCGACCCCCATTATCAATCGCTAAGCGTCCACACGTGGGGTGAGGGTGGCGGGGGGTGTCCGGTGAGATCAATGTCCCCACCTGCACTTTTAATTCCAAAAGGGAGGTTGCCGTCTGTCTTCGGAGATGTTTTATATTGTTACGAGCCACTGTCCCACTGGTTGATTTGGTGTGAGAGTATGTTGCAGCTCGCCGCTAAATTCAGTTCACCTGGCACTTGCCGTACACCTTGATAAAAACGGATAAAACTTACCAATGTGACATAATTGGTAATAAACCTACCTCAAGCCATTCGAGTTTAATCCAAGCTATAAAATCTATCCTAAATAAACCGGGATATAGTCTATTTCGTGACAAGCTCCCCTTACACTTTTCTATTCTGGCTCACGCTGAGAAAATTTATGGGAGTGGCATTTGGTGAAGACAACTAATGTCATTCGTCATATATTGGTGTGAATAGAAAAACATTTAGTCTAGGCCCCAAGGTCCATCATAATCCATGCAATGTTTTAGAATGGTAGAAAAAAATAACCTACTATCTATAATATAGAACCTCCTCCTCGTCGAATCTTCAAAAGCTGTCACTTCATAATATGAATTTTCTTACACTTTATATACCAATTAAATATACATTTAATAGCGGGATACAAACAATCAAGCCAGTTCTCATCGGACTCCTTTATTCAACAACAAAACATGGCGAACGTCGCTACACACCTGCCTCACGGATGTCTTACATATCATACGTATCAATATTGATACGATTAAATGATTTTGAACTTGATTTTAAATTCAATAGTTTCATATTGTGTAAAAGGTACAGATTTCACGAAAAATACACATCTCTCTCTCGACTGCAACATGCTTCGCTCAGTCTTCTTTTAATCTTTGTGAATTACAGTAGGTTTCCCTCAGTCTGACATCCGCAAAGAATTTTCCTTTGAGTGATAGCTCATCTTTCTTGCAAGATTCCATTGTTTAACTAAAAAATACTGCCGGGAATTAAGAGATATTATTAAAAAACGTTAAATTAATTATTAGTTGCTTAATAAAACTAACCTTTCTTAGACTTTGTTATATATTCATTAATTTTGCTACTTTTGATAATTTTAGTTATTTTTTGTTACAACTTAAGTATATTAGTTACGTGTAACTTCTTCATAAATTACAGTGGGGGAACATGAACTTAGAGATAACCTTAATTGCGTTAGAATTACCCATTGTACGAAGTAGGTTACTATACTGAAATAATGCGATTCTTTTTTTTTCAAACAAAAACACAGTGTTAAGTCTGGAGAGAATAAGATTATGTACCATTCGAACGTTTTATATAAAATTGTGCATGTAAAAAGTAATTGTAATTGACCCGAGGTAGCTCACAGATATGGGTCCAGTCTGTGACTTCGGCAGACCTTACCAAACTTCACGTATAAACGAAGCTATGATTTACGACACAGTAAACCAATAACTGAACCGTTCAAAGTATTCCTTAAGTGACATTTCAAGTTGTGAGCTCCCAAAAGACCAGCGTACGACGAAAACTGTTAAAAGCTCCGACACGGCCGGTGAAGGGTTAATATTTAGTTTGGCACCTGTAAGTGATGTGTAGTGAGTTTATCTAATAGTTTGACACGTAAAGGTATAAAAAGGTATTTTAGGGTTTTTACTTTGTTATGTTGGTATTATTTAATATTTACCGGTCGACTATACCCACGGCTCCGACCCTGTATTTATTGTTTAGTGATTGTTAAGTAGTGAACGTACCTTACTGAACTGTACAGAACCTCAAAGTAACCTTACAGGGTTACGATAACTTTTTCATACGAGTTTCAAAGTTTTGTGGCTGGATTTTGAAGACTTGTTTTTGCTTCTGGTCAACGGACTGTCTGTGAAGAGCTCCCTCGCAGGATACTAAAGCTATAATACTCTTAGTATATTACTTACTTGAGTATCTGAATGAATAACTAGTAGGGTAGTTTACCTACAATTTTAAGAAACGGTTGATCGATTCTGGGCTTATTCAAACTCTGAATATCGAAAACATACATACGTAACAATCATTGAATTGTACCAGTGTACAATTGACTCAATAGTCAAAAGCGTCATTTAAGCTACAAGCAACTTTATTCAAACAAAAAAATAAATAAATGCAAAAATATTTTCACAAAAAATGAAAGATAAGGAAATTAACCCAAATAATGGACGTCAAAACCTTGATACTTCCTGGGGAATTGTTAAAAAGATTCGTCGACGTCCGTGTCGGACGGGCACGTGACGTCACTGATAGCGCGCGAAGGGTTGACTTCCGGAAAAATAAAAACTCTTATCAGCGCAGCGGGACAGTGATGATCGCGCTGCCGCTGATAAAATGTAGGTTACCGGTACCAGCGGCGTTGCTTAACCGAATCAGCGAGGCTCTTTATCGTCTCCGTTATTTAGCTGTTGGTGTTATCTCCGAAACGGAAGATGAAAGAGGGATGAAGGTAAAGTTATAGCGGGAAATCGGTGGTTTCCAAGGATGGTTGACCGCTTACTTTTGTGCATGTGAGCAATTAGCTCGAGAAAACGTATAAAAATTGCAGCAGCGTAATACATACTGGAGCCATAGCATTTTCATGGGAAAGATCTTGTAATTTTTTTTATAGCGATAGCGACAGCCTTGACGCGTTAGACGGGACCCTGCATGTAGAGCGAATAGTCCAGGATTCGATTACCAGCCGCAAATATTTACCTGATAGGTTAGTAAAGATATAGTAATCGGTTCGTTTGTTTTTGAAACATCTGATTTGTGTAAGGTGTATCAGTGTTATTTCCAAGAGAAAATCCTAGTGCTAATGCGAATGAAAGTGTTTGTTTATGTACTGGTCATCTTAAAGCGTTTTTATACCAACGTTTTATAACCTATGATGTATTCATATAACACAGTATCGTTCAATGAAACACAATTAAACGAAAGAATTACCGACCATCAGCAGTGAGCAACAAAAACCCTCGACAAATCAGCTCACAGATGGTGCTGAAATACTCTACGATGGACGCGACATAGACGTAATAATCAAATAGAGTTGGTCGTTGAATGACCATTGTAGTTGTCACATACATACACAAAAATTAACATTATCATAATTGGTTTGTCATCATTAGTTAAATTATGTTAATGTATTCTCTGTTGAAATGCTATGTACCCAGCCTTATCTTATTATATTTTAAACTGTATACTTAGCAGATTTTGATCTCAACATTTTCGCTGTAGATATTGTAAGGAACGCCTACATACAGATTTGTTGGCGTTTATTGATTACAATGATTTCTATCGTTTTAACGTACAAATTAAGCCTTTCTGTATTACTCACAACAAGATTTATACAACTAGGAATAAACTTACAATATTCTGTGTTTAAACTATTTCAATTAAGTTTTAAACTCGATCTCAAAATTATTGACACTCGTTCAATACAACTTTATTGATAAACCATTGATGTCGTGTCTAATTCTTGTTCGTTCTATTAAAACGAACCATCCCTTTGACTCGTCTTAAATTATGTCCGCGACGTGATAACGAACGGGTGCCCACCCCCGTGCCCACCCCCACAAGGGGTGATATTTGCTTTAGCAACACACGGTTATGTTTAATATTGACGAATCCACCGGAGTCTATTGATATTGGGTGGAATCGGGAAGGACGAAGACAGAACGAACTAGTTGATTGTAAACGTAAATAAAATGTTTTTGTTTGTTGAAAACTCTTTTGAATTTGCTACGGGAATCAAGATATGGGGGCGCTTTCGATGGTTTCGTCACACAAGCTGTCTGATGACTTGTGACTCCTTCAACTACCTCATCGATGTATCAGTTCTTTTTAGTTAACTTTCATTGGTTAATAACCATTGTTTTGTGTTCGGAATAATTGGGTAGACAATATAAATCAGATGTTATTGCTGGTTAAAAAAATGACATCATCGCGTCCCTATTTAAAGTTTGACTACAACAAGCAATGGATTTTTATTGTTCAGTTTTAACCGCAGAAGTTAATGGTTGAAAATATTCAGTATGTCATTGGTTCAACTTGCAACATAAGCAGCGTCACTTTCCTTTTATCTATAGATATCTGTGTTGAAAATATTATAATGTATTAATTATATAAGTATTTTGTCATTAGAGGTTTATAACAAGAAGAGGTTTATAACTTAACTTCTTGATTTGCAACTGAGGGCTGTAGATTATATTATGTGATTGCTAACATTATTTAAAGACTATTTCAAGTTGTTTTCAACTATGCCTGTTTTTCTAAATTTATTATGCTGTGCAGATACATCGGTTGTTAGCGCCTGAACCTGTGTGTCCGGTGTTCGGTGGTAATACTGCAAAATGTCAATATGTATCTTTATTCCGCTCCGTCAGTGAATCTCACAAAGAGCCGGAGCACATTTGAAGAATCCTTATAAGCTCATGTTGGACTGTACCGGACAGACAAACCTCCCTTCGACTCTCGTCTTAAATTATGTCGGTGACGTGACAACGAAGGGGGTTGCACTACCTCCCAAGGGGGATGATATTTACTCGCAACACTATTGTCTCCGAGTTCGGAATGTTCTAATGTACTTATTATTTTAAACCTTCCCACCTTTTGTGATAGTACCGGTACAATTGGCGTGTAGGAATTTCGTTGTTCATTAAAGAACTCTTATAAATTTGTTCATTCACACAATATCTAGTTGTGATTAGAGTATATAAAAATATTGATGTTCTTTTAGTAACTATTAAGCGGTCAAACTATGGATAAATGACGAATAAAACTGAATGGAGTATTTGAAAAATAAAGTATATCACCTATACCTATCTATTTTACTGTTCCACTTGATAATTTTAATTACGTCATACACATAGACCTCAATTTCATTAAACAGTATAAACATAAAGATGTTAATTAAACAGGCCGAATGCATTACCCCAAGTACTCGGTAATCACACAAATATGTTTACGGGAAACTTTGTCACGCGACGAGCGCGGGACGGATGAGTTATGTGACGCGACGTAAATTATGGACTCAATAAAAAATATTGATGTAGCTGTAATTCACCTGGAAGGAGACAGTGAGGGAGCACCGATCGAGATATTGGGACAATACACTCTTTAACTACCTAAATAAAAATTTCCGATCATGTCTTAATGCTTTATATTTAAATGAAACGAAACAAATGACTTGAAATTAGGTTCAAGGAAGTTTATTTCAACTTGAACATTCCTTCATATAGGTTCGTGTCATTTTGAAATTGATTATCTAGATCTATTCAAATTTGCGATGTCTGTTGATTCGAGTATGCAATTAAATGGATTATTGAATATGGTTGAATTTTATTTTATGGTCTGTAAATTACAATGCAAAAAATAGATGAATGATGGAATGAAAAAATGAATTTAAATAAGATGTAGATCATGAGCTTTTAGGCATATAATATAATACTTTCAGTAGATCATACGTATCTGTATAATATATAGAATATGTATGTATGAATATAATTTTTATGTGTGGCACAGTTATTTTTGATGAATAAAATCACACTTCCTCTCATATTTGTCAACGTTCAATTAGCATCTGCACCAGTTTTAATGGGCGTTGATAAAACGGTCGGCAGTGGAAGATGCGTGGTTCAGTGCAGTCGCCGGGACTTAAAGTTGCCATCAAAATGGCACCTGATTCAATAAAGTTTCCTGTCCGAATGACTTTGATAAGACAGACGGAGTGACTTGTTGCACGGTCTACGATAGGCGATGAACAAATTTATCTTAAATATACGATTTAAATATGTCTTTTTTTATGTAATAGGTATTATTTTGTTTGTGGATAATATTACATTTTTCTGTGTGATTTCCAACTACCTCGGTCGAGTCAGCCGCAAAATGATTCGTATTTCAGCTTGGGGCTTAAGAGCCAATATTTTATTTATTTTCTGTTCTAACGAATCGACGACACACCTACAATCGGATAGCTGATATTTAGAAAATATCAAGTAGTACATACGACTCGTGATCATACTCCATCGCTTTATATCTTCTCGTTCACTGCCGATAATGAGACACGGTGTCTACGTGCCAATAACCTTTGCGAAGTTAAGTTTTAATTAAAAAGCGGAATACTTAATTCCCCGTTGATATGACAGTGATTAATTTTATTAACGTTCGAGTATGTACGTGTGCCGTTATGTGAGGTAACATACATGTTATGAGCTAAGGAAGAAAATAATTATTGTTAATTTAATACACTCTAAGTTATATTTATAAGATTTCTTTTAAATTTTTATTGAATTACATTTTAATTAGAGTTCTCTGTCATAATATTTGATTTGTTTTTTATTTCGTTAATTTGCGATCGAACATTGTATAGTTACTTGGCCTGTGATTTAACTATGGTTATGCCAACTTATAAAGTCGTGGTTAAGGTTATAATTCAACTAATATTATAAATATATTTCTGGTGACTATTGACGCAAATAAACGACACATTATCTCAGCCATGCATTAACTTTAACGCTACAATTTTATTTGAGGTTTTGGTCACTAATTATTACAGCGGTTAACATGTCAAATTGACGAATCGTTAAAATATCTCGCGTTACTAAAGAATAGCAATAGTTTTGGCTAAGAAACGCCGCACTGACTCCGAAGTCTAAATTTATTATTGTTTAATTTTCTAAGCATGTGTATTATTGAACGGCTGTTGGTGGAAACGCCGCTCCACCTTGGAAGACTAGGATTTGAATCCTTCAAACATCTCTTATTGTTAATGCTATGTACGTATTAATCATTAATTGTAATTTGCTTCGGTAAAGGTACTTAGAATACCTATATAGTTTTGAGTTCTTCATGATTTCAAAGTGTGAGAGCGTGATGGATTATGTTTTTTCTTATCGTTATGTCAGTAAGCTTCTAACACGTTAATCGACGCATTAAAACGATTCCACGGTGATATGGACAAAAGTTTAGCGCGTTAATTAATGCATTTGTCGACAGATTTATTAACAGCAAATAAAATTTCAAATAGCATTCCATTAATATAGCGTTTATCCAATAATTCTATTACGTTAAGACGCATTCGGGCATTGCTTTTCACGTATGTTTTAGTATTCAATGTAACAATGACATTACCCGAATATTATTACTTCAAATCACTGAAACGTCGAGATCAATAAGCAGAAACTGCTCAGCCCAGTTTACAATTATAGAATTCACGTTTACACTGACCTTAATTGAGTAATTTTGAAATTTAATTTATGGAACTAGGTTAAATAATAGGTAATAAAACACTACCTGGTACAGACTGACAGACAGCGTACAGTCTCAATCTGTAGGCCTAGGAACAGTAAAATTCTATAGCATATACCTACTATGAAGAAAGAATTAAGTAAACAAATTTGAAAACACATACCTTAAAGGAGCAAAATGGAGAAAAAAGATTATACAAGAATATAAAAATAATATTTCCCAGACGAAATCGCATGCACCTGCGCGTTACTATATAAATCAACTTATGTCACCTGTCAAAATTATTTGAATGAAGCTCCGCAATAATAGTTATAGCTTTACAGCTGTCTTACTCGAGTTGATTATCTTTTAACTTTATCCCACTGTTGGGCTTGTTCTTTTCAGAAGAATTCAAGCTAGAGTCACCACGCTGGCAAACTGCAAATCCAAAAGTTACAAAGTCTCCACAACGATCACTAAATATCCGATTTATAACTCATTCGAATTCGCTGGCGCGGTTCAATTATTATAAATATGACGTCGATATGGGTCAGGCGGTGTGCGCTGGGCGGTGCAGGGAGGGGGTGAAGGGGGACACCCGTCAATCGATTGTCAAGATCCAGCGACCGGCGGATACACTCACGAAGAAGTTTGAACACTAGATGCATTTACGTATATAAAACTGTACGGTTATGTCTGTACCCCCACCCGCTTGTTAGACCGAGGAGGTTATATCCACGATCGTGTATTGAATTTCTGCTCGGAATTAAAATGGAATTTCTGTTGAAGATTGACTTTAAAGACTGCTCTGAGGCTTTGTAAAGTTTAGGGTAGATAATCGTCGGTGTTGTCGTGTTGTCGTGGTGTCGTGTCGTAGGTCGCATCGGTAGTTTTGTTTCGGACTGCATGCAACGTCCTTTGTTTGAACAGTTCATTTACAGTTCTTTGAGAAATTTGAGCAACGTATTTCTTGTTTGGAGAAATTTGTTTGTACTTTAGAACATTATTTTTTTATGGCTCCGTAAAGAGATACTGTTCACTAACATAAGTGACAAAAACAAATTGTTTTAACGTTGAATTGCTTAGCAAAGGTGCGACAGTTAATGATCAGAGAAGGGTTTGGAAGATTCATTTCAAACCGTAAAATCTGATTTTTGGTGAATTTTCAAGATTAGTCCACCTTGTAACGCCCATCTAATATTTTTAAGTCTATATTTTCACCGTCATTGGATCAGGGTTAGGAAATATCAGCCCTTATCCAAGTGCAGAATAATAGTCTAGTTCAGTCAGTAGCGTGAAGTCCTATAACTACATTCAACGGTGAGGAATTTTATAGCACCTTTGAAATTATACTGATCTTCGCTTGATGGTTCTTCACCAACACGATTAGTGTGTACAGTTCAAGCTAGGACTTCAATTGCATCGAGTGGAAGGGTAAATTTGTACTTTTAATAACGTATTAGTCGAGGAAGCGCTAGCCATGAGATAACCCGTTGCATACATTAATAGAAACTGGTCAAGATATTTTGACAGCTGAAAACGTCACTTTTAATATCACATCACGGACAACACTGAAGAAATTAATTAATTAATGGCATCTTTGCACCATGCAATTTCACTACCTATTTGTCCAGCAACCATCAGTTCGACAACTGATGGATTTCAATAATCTCTGGATAAGTTTGTAGACAAAATAACAACAAACACTGCAAATTTTTGACAGTTACAAGCCGTTAAGTATTTAATCTGCGATATTCAGTCAAGTTTTTTTTTCGACGTGTTTTAGTATTCATAATCCCTGTATAAATATAGAGCGCTGTGAAAAAAACACACGCTGATAACACTAACGCCTGTTTAGTGGAGTGACTGTGTGCGTGTGGGAGCTCTGTTTACGACGTTATCGCTACACCGCACCGCGACGGGATGGATGCGGCGGTCTATTATTTAATGTTTGACATCATTGTCACTACATCGACTTGTCGTCAGTGTTCGACAATGTCAACATCGGATTAGTGATTGCTGAAAACTGGGCCCATACTTTATGTATTGTAAAAGACGATTTGAGCAGTTTAAAACAAAAGAAAAAGCGCAGTTATTAATAGTTCAAGGATTTAAAGATTTGACAATTCTATAAAAAAAGTAATTCATTTTTCTTCGTCATTAAAAGTATGTCAGACGACATGACCGTGCTCGCATTGACGTCTTCATCTTCTGGCTGTGACGGGTTGACTTGTCTGGCTATGACTCAAAGGGGTTCATCAATAGCCGCGCACTGACTGAGTGAGCAGCCTCGGGCAGCTTTTCGAGTTCAGTCAGTATGCAATTGTGTATAGCGGGCTTGGCTTTGGCGGTAACGCGATGACGCTAATGTGATAGTGGAAACTCTTTGGCAGGCGTGCGTAGGATGAAGATATGTTATGTTATAATAAAATTCTTACATCTTCTAGAACAGTGGATTTGTACATTGAGGAATTGACAGACACAATAGCTGATGGGTGCTATCATTCACCTCCAAATAACTTTAGTTGGTATATATTGGTTTAATAATTATTTAAAATTATTTACTAGTTTTTATTTCATTCCATCATATTAAGTTACATACATTTTTCGATTAAATATTTTATACACATTCATTCTCATATTATAAATGCGAGAGTGTGTGTTCGTTTGTCCTTTTTTTAAGGCTCATCGGAGCATCCCTATGGTATGATTTTTGCTTTTAAGATAGTTTGAAGAACGACGACTACAAAGCTATTTTTTACCGCAAATAAACATATCATTTCAAGTAACATATCATTAGAGGAAAGATCCATTACGATATATAGCTTAGCCAAATTCAAATAAGTGTCTAATAACAAAGCAGTGCCTAGCGACTAGTGATGAAAGGAATTGATATCCTTTTTATTGTTGTTCTTTTCTCAAATACGTGCAAAGCCGAGGGCAATATCTAGTATATATATAAATGTATAACTGAAATAACTTGAGCATCAAATAACACATCCAAGTTTCGTGCGCGCGTCAATCCGGCGGTCTCGCACGCATCACAACTATTCTCGAAGTGTTCTAGCCGCTATAAATATAGTTTATAGCTCTATCAATCCTCCGCACAACAGCTGGTCCTCCCGTTAAGAGGATGATGATTGATCTGGCGACGTCGCCGCGACATCGCGACATCAATCGCGCCGGTCGCGGCCGTCCGTCGCGTCACGCGGATTACGCCAATTTATAGAATCGTGAAAAATTCCATCGACGCTATTATGCGATTTGACGCGATACAATGGAGTTGTTTATGTATATTTGTGTTAGCGAATGAATCACACTTTTATATGTGGTAATTTAATAATTACAACACGTAGGGTTTTAGTTTTTAGTTAAATGTTTTTTTTTTATATTAATAGATTGAATAATATTGAGATAATGTTTAAAATTAGATTGTAATCACTCTTGAAAATTAGATGGAAAGATTATGTATTTGACATACAAAATACTGCTTTTTTAAGAAAAACAAAAATTAATTTTTGTTGTCAAAGATGAAAACAAGGTATCTTTTTTCTCTAAGCTCTTATTTATAATTATATATAATAATATAATTTTATATGTACCTAAATAACTTAATGTAGTGATAGGAAGCCGAACTTTATATTGCAAGGATAGTATAAATATAAAAAATGAAATTGGGTTTGTTGTAACTCTCTTGGAACCGGGTTTTAGGTTTATTCCTATACCTAGGCATTGTGGTGGAACACTCATGTGTCATTGACCCCTTGTGGACTATTCAAACGGGAAGGAATAGTGGCTTGACGCAAACTGCTTCACTTGAGAATTTACATATGTGGCATTCAATAAATCTATTATTTTTAAATTACGCTGGCCAATGTTCCATAACTATGTTTTCAATTTGACTTTTTGATATTCGTGACTAAGAAATTTCTGTACAATAAAAAAATTAAGTCTTGTATTATATTACTGGTATGTCTAAGAAACATTTCTACGTCTACGAACATATAAAGCAAGTAGGTATTTATCGCATCGCAAAGTTGAAATTTTGAAAATAAGAGCTCCATCGTCCCACTGGTCTAGTGCCAAGCTAGAGAGCATTATAAATAGACATATTAAAATTTTACGACTACCTTCACACACCAGCGCCGCTACCAGAAATCAAAATAGCTCTCAAGGGGGCGACTAAAACACGATGATATAAAACCGTGACATATTTATGTGGTTTTTAAATTTTCACCGACGGTCATTCACCAGAGAGAAAATCTTCAAAAATTCTTGAAGCGCGGAAGACATAAACGACAGAGCTATGATATATAGCGCGAGCAGACGAGGAGACGAAAAAAGACGGTAACACCGGTGACGTCGCCTGATTTATACTGTAAACACATAAATCTGACTTCTATCTGTCAGGGGCCTGGAGCTGCAGTGATATAGAAGTGCCTCCGGGCTCCGGGCACGCACACAGCCGCGCCGCGTGTTGGCAGTGCTGCGCAGCGGGGATGCTTGTCTTCAGCCACGCCGCGTGCTATGTAGCTTGTTTTAAAATTTAAATTGACTTTTCTAAATTATTTTCCATTCAAGATTAAAATTCATTCCAAACAGATGGCTAAGTACGTATAACATAATTCGCCTAAACTTTATTTCATCTGGCATCCATTAGACAGTTTTGCGATATAATATTATATTACTCAATCTCATGTATATTATTTGTAGTATAGATCTGTCGGTAGGATACATTTGAAGCTATGATATGATCGAATTGAAGGGTGCTCTATTTATTCGTAGTCTGAGGCACTCAGAGCTCATTCAGACGTCGGCGAATGAATTGAAGATGAACAGTTTCCGAGTTGGTATGTGAAATAAATTCATTAATTTAAATTAATTTGGGAAATCGTCAGAAAGTTATTTAAAACTATATTAGACATCCCAGAGAGAAATATTTGCATACTCATATAAACTTTCATCCTATATTTCAAGCCCTTGTCTGTCATTCTGTTCTAGTTAGCGTTTTATTAAGTAATGATTATGATGATGCTTTGGTCATATATCACGTCATTCATATTTGATTAATTATGTCATGTCATGTCATGCATTTTCACATTGTGTATAATTATTAGAATAGAAAGAGGTCATCTCTTTAGAATCAAGTAGAAACATTATATAAGTTAGACAAGTTTATAGACTTGCTTAGCCTCTTCAGATCGTATGTCAGTCGAAAGTTTTGGGTTATAAGATGGCCCCATTTAATTCTTCAGATTAAGGCAACTTCTTGTGCTCGTGGTGCATTTTGAACAATACCAGGAAATTATAGCATGTTCCTCCCATTGAAGGGGACTACCTATATTAACTAACTACCTATATTCATGCCACTGAATGTAATTGTGATGATATGCCTACTTGAAGGACTTTGCCAAACTGTCTTGTTACCATCTTCTTTCTTAAATAAAATGCCTGCTATCTAATGGTGCTGAATTGAAGCGGGTTTTCTGTTTAAGTTTTAGAAGGTGCCGAACACCTGACACGAATTCCTCTAATTCTTTGCCAGCTATCACCATATAACACATGCTAATCATGAACAACGAGTTCGATGACGTATGCAGTGTCAATCAGTCGGGTGTCAATAGGTGATCGCCACCATAAAAAACATCGACAGTTATGTATTCTTCACGTCACCTTAATTTTAGGAGGCCCATTATCTTATTCTTTACTAAGTCGTATAGGAACTAAGCTGGTAATGAAATTTACATCTCGCCAACTTAAAACTCTTTCATAACGAGCATACACGACACGACCACACAAAACCCACACGGCATACTTACAAACAAAACAATTCCGCTCTGACAATCGATATCATTACCAGGCGAAACCGCGGCCGCCATTATCATATTTTTGAAGCGCACACTGCTCCAGCACTCATAAACATCAGACAAAATGAGCACTAATTTCCCCGTTGCCTTGCCTCACAAAGAGGGGGCCGCTTTACATAAATTTGTCATATTTGCACGCACCCCCTCTCTCGTGCCAAGTTTTAAGCGAGCGGAAACGGGTTGACGGCGCGCCGGCCTGAGTGACGGACGGTAACTGTCGCTTCTGAAGTTACGTCATCTTGCGACCAGCTCCGCGCCAGCGTTGTCGTGCTCCAACAATTATGTAAAAATATTAATTGCATTCAGTTCTTTATTTAAATTTAAGAAACAACTTCGTTATTGATAGCTACGAGTTTATGTGGAAAACCGAAAAGTACGAGCCATTTGACGTTTGATTAATGTAAATATGAAGAGTGCTATTCAATTTTCCTTTGCTTTGCTTCATATTCCTACCACAGTTTGACGCTCCTTCAATATATATTTTTTTTAATTTACTATATCGTAGAGTGAGAAAGTATAAGGAGTTCATATTGTTCATTACATTAAAATATATTATTTTAAAGATAACAATTGTACGTGCAAAACATTATAATAAAAAGAATCGTAAGCAATTTTAACAAATTATATTGTTTGTTTGTAATGTAAGTGTGGTCGTGTAGTATGATCACTGCGTCTGCGGTCTGCCAAACATTTGATTTTCGGTCAGTGGACTTTCAGAACTGGGCGCATTAGCAGTTCTCTTTGCCTTTTATTTTTGTAGGTGGCCGCGGCGCCAGAGGTGCCTCGGTCAGTGCATAGCCAAATGATAATTCCGACTTCCAATTGCATTTAAAATTTCGAAACTTTTATCAGTAACATATAAGTAGTTAGATTCAAATAGTTTTATTGTAAAAAGTTATCGCACTGATAGTTGTTTGGCAAATTTAAAATAAGCTCTTAAAATAAAAGTTTACTAATTATTTTTATTATAAAATTCTTGGTCTCTAATAAAATAATTTAATAGAATTATTTTGGTAAGATACTTATCAGTAAAGTTTATCGATAGTTATATGAGTAAATACGATACGATAAAGTTTATCGAACGACTCCATTCTGAATGCATGCCCCGCGTCAGTTGTATGAAAGCACACTGCCCAGGGCGCGGTCGCGGCAGACGAGCCGGCATGCGGCACGCGGCACGCGGCTTGCGGCAAATAAACATCAATACTTTATTTTCACGGGGATAATATAATGTAACATTGAGGCCGCCATAACGTACATAACGTCCCGATTCTAAATCATTCACGTTTGCCACGAACGACCAACGGCAAAGAGTAGTATCACAGAGGAGACTTTTTTATTATTGTACCTACTGCGCCAATTATAACTAATTCGTAGTTTAATATTGTATAAGTATGTCAAATGTATTTTGTGATTAATATTCTAGATTTTTTTTATTTATTTAATTTTGATTGCGCCTATAATGTGATATGATTGATGGACTCAATTTTAAATAGAATTCTCAAATAATACTTGTCTTTGAAGTTTCGAAAGGTCAAAAAAGCGTATAATATGGCCATATACGAATATAAAGACAAAATAGAGTAAGTATTGAAAACACGATATTGTGTATGATGAACAAAAAGAGAATCGTAAGAAAGAAGGCAGAGAAAAAGGAAACAAAAAATAATTAAGTATTAGGTTTAAAAAGTCACACACTCTTGATGTTAAATTGCCATTAACACTAGTGGTTCCGATTGAGCAGATATTGCATTGAATTTTTTTTGTGATGTGCCCAACGCATAAATCGTTATGTATCACAATTTTGTGTAATTAATATAAAAGAAATGGCAGGAGCATCAATTACAATGTAAAATAACTTTTTATAATTTAAACAATTATAATTCTAAACATGTTATTCACAGGAGATAATTTTATTTACTCACATTGTACTTATAGGTACAAAAAAACAACAGTGTATATGACCCTTCTGGCGCAAAACAAGTGATACTCTGTGTGGTAAGTGCAACAATCGCAGACGCTATAAGTCAGTCAGCTCCACGGTTCCACAGCTCCACCCGGGCCGAAGTTTTTTGCCCCGCCGTGACTTATGGAGCAACGCCGAGTTGTTTTGACGAGTGATTGATTGGCCCCTCCTTACATACAATTTATTCCTGCTGTCATCGGAATCCGGGGTACATCCAACGTATTCGTTGGTTTATGTACATGAAACTCCAAGATCCCTCTTAATGGAAATTTTATTATGTAGTATTACTCAATTAGCTCCTTGTATCATATTAAAATGACGCGAAATAGTTAAAAATTAGTAAACTTTACTTTTCCATACACTTTTCCGCGAAACGAGGTTGATGCTAATCACAAGTTAATTAATTTTCTCTAATGAGTTGTGCTCTGCTAAACTATCTATGTATTCTTAGAAATAAAAATCAGGAAACATGTTTTTCTTGTGCACAAGCTATTTCGAAAGTAATAAAAAATGTATGGTTTTCGAATAAGAGAAATATTGTCCGTACTGATTGTTATTACCTGGTAATTATTTAAACATTTTCCCGTATATTTGTTGACCCTTAATACAAAAACAATTACGAATGTATTTAATATCAATTTACAAAAATGTTGTTAGGATATTCCTATCTTCAACAATGTGTGTATTCTAAAATAACAAGTTCTATTTATTTTAAACATAACCACAAAATTATATCGCATTACTGGAAACATATAACTCCAATTAAAACTAATGACAACTTACAAATGCAGACTAAATAGTAGTATAATAATGAATGAGAAACAAATTTGTCGAAAGTTGAGTTTATGTTCAAAATTCTATCTTAATAAGATTAAGAAATTCAGTGATCCCGAATACAAAATTATTACACTCAAAAGTGAGAATTAAAACAATTTTAATAAATACTTTGGCCCCTATACAGTGCTATTTTTAGAGTAGACTAAAAGGTATCTATCGTCCTCGAGTCTACGGCATGTTGACGAGTGATAGATTGACCACTTATTTGACGGTCAGCCCGCGACACTCGGCCACGGGACGAGCCGGGCTACGGAGCAACTATTCATCACCACTGTCCTTCGAGTTCTGTTGTAACAGAATGTTATCTAAACTCAGGTTTATAAAGAATTTCTTACGTGGTTACTCGTTTTTATGATGACGTTTATATTTATTCAATACTAGATGGCAGCCCCGGCTTCGTACGGGTGCAAGTAACATTAAAAAAACTCACTGATACAAGTAGACTATTGACTCTAGCCATTTACAGCTACACACGGACAGATGAGTAGTTTCGATGAATACCTCGTACGTACAAAGTCACAAACAATACCTATTTGTAATATTAGTATAAATCGAGGTTAACTTTAACAGATTTAAATTTCATATTCTGATCAAGTATGGACATCATGGATAACAGCATGTGACCACTCTGCATAAATAAGTCATCAGTACTAGATCAAAACTTAATCGCAACCTGTGCAGCATTAGCCCCAGCATTACCCATAGCACACCACAACTTTCCACGTGCACTCAATGATATACTGTGTGTACTTACATGGTATTCATTTTATAGCGTTCGTTAATCACAAGTTCTGAACGTTCCGATATGTTTGTGAATAGCGAACACTGATTGAAAGCGAGCCAGCTAGCACCACATTAAAATAAGCGTCAATAAAGTGGAGGGCAGCTTGCACTTGCAATCAATACAGGCGTCCATCCTCCGAGCCGGCGACGCGAGATCACAGTGGAGCCGCAGAAACGGAATAATTTCTTTATAAATTATAACACCAAGCGAGAATTGAACTGATATGCTTCAAAGGGGGCTAGGAGGCGGCGTCGAGGGACGGGCGGCTTGATTTATTGGGCCATAAAGTATTATAATTAAAAGCTGGAAGGGGGGTGAAACTATACGGTGGACCCCCACGGCCGTTTGCAAGCCCGCAAACGGTGTACGGTGTACGGTGTAATGGCGATCATCGGCCAGGTAAAGCGGAACGTTTCATACACCCTGAAGTTTGGCTGTAAATATTGTTGTTGCGGCCGCGGGTGAGCCAAAGGATTTACGATTTTAGGACCGTTTGTAGTTTTTAGGACAAACCATTTATCGCTGTGTTTAGCGTTGTTTAATTAATATTGCGCTTTGGTACGCCTACAACGGTTCTTTACTCTTACATTTATGCCGTATTAAGTGTTACTATAATTATCAAATGTAAAACATTTTGCGCCTATTATATATAGGTATATGACACGGTTATCTCTCTTTTTCTCACATTTATAAAAGCACACAAAAAAAGTATTTGAATACATTATATCTACTCGTATGTATAATTCCACCTTCAAGTCAGCCAGGAACCCTTCGTTCATTAAAAGTGTCACTATTTACTAATCTACAAGGTAGTGAAAAAGAACAACCTTGTTAATTATAATTGTGTTTGCGTATAGGATTGAATACAATATACGAGTACTAATAAACTATTTATTTTTGTTAAGGTTATGTTGTAAAATCTTAAATGACGTAAGTATCACGTATGTTGACAAAATACGATATACCTGTATGATATATATTATATTAGTTTGAAACCCAATATAATTTTTTTTTGATAAAGATGATATTTACCTCGAAGACAGAGGCACCATTCCGTATGAAATGAATCCGCCATATCTGACTGACTGAGCGCAAAGTTTTGGAGTTTAATTAAAACTACTGGTCCTCACTGCGACTGCTGGTCAGTCTTGAGCATTCGTTTGTTCCGGATGCCGGATAGAATTATAAATTATATTTCTCCATGGATACTAACGGAGCCACTCGCATTGGTTGGATAGGAATCTTGGACATACCTGTAAATAATTTAGATTCCTGTCCAACATGACGTATGACGCATGTATTCTAAAGGGCTTATTCAAAATATATGAGGAATATTGGTGTTTGTCTTATTTTAAAGGAAAATGCATCTTTATAAATGTATATTTATTATCTTGTATACATTAAATTCTCTATCCCATGCTATTCCAATTAGAATCTAACTAGATTTTATTATAACGTTATTATTACGAAGTTATTTATTGCTGCAGCGATTAATTAAACAATTTAATATTTAAATTGAAATGCCGTATCTCTGTCTTTGAAGTGTCAAAGACAGTAGTAACTAGTAAGCCATGCAGCACACATTTTTCAAAAACCAGAATTTCAAAAGCGGAAAGTTGCAACACATCTTGGTCCAGTATGCAGGCGTCGGTCGGGCCGTCTGTGGCGTGACAAACGCTCTGTTTATTAAAGTCAAAACATAATACGGGTCTGGCGTAAATCATGCGCCGCGGTACCCCACAGGGGGACGCCCCACCCCACGCCCACACGTCCACTAATTTTCAGAAATGGCCACTGAAGTTCAGACCGTCTACGAGGAATGCTTTGAAATCTGCATGTGATGCCATTCTTTTTTTTGTTTCACTCCCCCCCGCGCGCGCCGCCCCGGGCCCTCCACGTGTTTATGAGTTCTGCTCGAACGGTAATGCGATTGGATCGTTTAATGTCTGTCCCGTGTTATGCAGTTTTGGGGACGTGGATGGTGTGTCGAGGTTTCGGTTCTCTCGTCTACGAGATATTAGAACTTCTCTCTTGATTGCTTTAATAACGTCCTGTTAAATAGTAGTATGTTTTGTATTAAGATTTAATAAAGGTTCATAATATTTTTGATCTACGATTTTAAAGTTTGAAAGTGAGAGTGGAATTGATGTATGTGTAATATATATATTAAATGAATTAGATAGGAAAATCTTCTCTCTAATTAAGCTAGGCTATCTACTATGCTGGCTTCGTCTAGTGGTGCTTCACTATGTTCAAAGATGTCATCCTACCGGAGAAAATAGCCAGCTCTTCAGTGAGGAGCCCGTCGCAGGTGAGGCTCTCAAGTCGATATCGATCAGCGGAGGGTCGGTCACAAGCAGCCCATTACAAGGGCCCATTATCACCGATAATGCAAATTCAAGGATGACTCATTAGAATTATTCACAGATTTGCAACGGCCGCTCGTTGGCGAGGCGAAATTAAATTCTGTCAGGGACGGTACAACAAATCATATTTATTTAGACCTAAAAATACCTCGGGTGGCCATTACCCCGCGCCCGCGCGAGCACTGCCCGGCCGGCAGGAGATTAGGCAAGGAGCGACATTAAAGAGAAATTATTTATTTAGGGCCCACCGGCTAGATTATATTACTCCATACACATAAATAACGAAAACAATAAGAGCTATTCTAATAAATTATCTTTTTATTGCCGGATTGTGAAAATTTTAGACACTTATCCGGGGGGTGCGCGGGGGTGAGGCGGGTCGGAGAGGGTTTTGTCCCAATTATTTATGGCGGTTGAGACGCGGGGGATTTTGAATTCGTCGGCGCGTCTGTGTCGCCTTTCTTATGGACTTTCGGTTTTTTTTAATTAAAACTTTCGTGTAGGTTAATTAATGGCCCCGCATAATAATAGCGGGTCGGGCCGGCTCCGTGCAGCGTCTTGATTTGATGTGGATGGAGTTTGACTGAACGTCTTCATTGTCGACGAGATAACGGACCGCGGACGTGTGCTACGGCTTAATTAAAATTTGGAGCAGAATAGCAATGAGGGAACTCTGGTCTCCGTGCGTTGTCGGTTAAGACAGATATAGATCATAGGATATGAAGGGAAGCCTTTACTGACTTAAATTTAAATGTACCTAAATAATTTCGTTGAAGTATACATATAAATATATTATAAATAGTATTAACGGTAGATATATTTTTAAGGGGCTAAGTGACATTAATTAATAACGTATGAAGTATGTAAATAAAGAAAGAACCAAATAAATGTGTTTACTTATGTGGGCGTATAGTTTTGATATGAATTAAAGAAAATATTTTTTTGTCAAGCTTCATACCTAAAATACTCTTGACAAGGACTTATGTATTTACAACTATATTATCTATTGACATACAATTAATACTGTTATGTTGAACCTCTTCGTCACTCATGCTGTCCAGGTAAAACTTTCATCACAATTACATAATTGATCACAGTTTTCACAATATTCTGTTTTATGATAAGAAAAATAAAGAATACTTGGCAATTATCACTATAAATTTATCTCTAACTTTAAAACCCCGCTCAATAATAATACAGAGAAAGTTACATAATGAGGGCACTATGTTTTACAATATTTCCATAGACAATATGGATGATTATTGCCACTTAACAAACACCGCCATCCGCGTTAAGAAAGTTCGTTCCCGTAGTTAAAAAGTTTGTCCCTGGACAGTATCGGTGGATACTTAGGGAAAGCAGCATTTTTAAGATTTCAAAATGTTTCCTTTCATTGAATGCGCTTTATCCCATGAACATTATTTACTAACCGAATAAAAAAACCCACCCATGTACCGTCGATAGCTTCAACGACAATACCTATGCCTTCGACTTGTGATATTCTTCAATAAAAAAGTGAAAAGAAACGGATATTTATGCTTCAAAACTTACACATTAATACATTATTCTATTGGACATTTGTTGTATTCAACATTTGCCCATGAATCAAAAGATTAAAAGAGCAAAACGCAGCCGAACGCGTCCCGTCCCATTGTTCGAGACGACGCCACAAATCAATCAGAAAAAAGTCGAAAAACCGACCGAAGCACTAAATGTCCTTCAGACCAATAAGGCACAAGAATACGCTATGAATAATCTAATAAATAATCTTTTGAAACGTAATTTATTAGCTATGGCATTACCGGACGGAAGCCTCGCGCGACCGGGACGGGCGTATCTCCTCGCAGTAGGTCGGAGCGGGAGGGGTGTAATGTCGTCCGTCATAAATAACATCGGGCAAAAACAATGGACAATGGATTGTGGTGCCGAGATACGTCTTCTTTAGGGATGCCTCCTCCGGGGAGGGGGAGGTGGCACATTCAAATGAGGCTCGAGCCGTCCTGATTGAACGCGTGCGCAACGTTCTCAGATTGACGCTGTTCTATTATCATTAAACGCAATTTAAACCCAACGATGTATCGTAGGTATTATGTCGTATCGATAATTTTCAATAATTTTCGTAAATCCTCTCGTCTGTCATAAGGAGTGGAGAGCAGTCAGTTCTGTCTGTTACGCAAAAGTTTATCTTGTAAGAGCGTGCAGTATAAGACCATTCACAAATTCTAATTCTTCCACAAATCGAACAACGGTATAGCATGGGTTAACAAGTTCTACAATTTATTAACGTTTATGTGTATTAATTATCTGTTTTAGCATTAAGCATAATTTATATACTTAACTTATACTACGGGGATGAACAAGACAAATACATTTAGTTAAATAGCAAAGTTATCAAATATTTGTAATAGTATATTTGTAGTGAAATTAGAATTCTTAAAATTTTTTATACCTCAAGGTATGTAAATTTATTACATTACATTTACAAAACAATTTATCTATAACAAATATCCATCCCAGGTTAGAATTAAACCCAGTACCGTTCACATTATTGTCAGAGTCGCTGACTTTCGTTCTGTCGAAGTAGACATGAGTTATCAAATATTAAAGTTCGCAAAGACCACCGACTTAAAGTCTACACGAAACACAAGTTAATCATGTTCTCAACTACATTTATGTTTTGTGTGTGTCATTAAACACAAACAGGTGGTCATTAATAACGGCGCCCCATTAACTACTTTTTATACTCGACTAGTAGCTACTTATCCAGGATGTTATTTGTCATGTCATTGACGTTTATCCACGCTTTCCTTTGAACATGCCGACTTACAAATATCACGTAGCAAGGTAACAGAAATTAATTACATTGGTAATTGCTTATATCATCATTCTTATTTTATATGTGGTAAGAACGACAGCGAATTCTGCTTAAAAAACTGTAAAGATGAAAATATAAACGATTACAGTCACGGTTGATAATTAACTTAAACAATAACCTCGCCCTCCAACGTCTTCGGTGTTAACACGGAACATGACATGACAAAATACTTTACATACCGAATGGGAAATTTTAAGTGTGTCGTTAATTGTTATAAAGTTAGGCATTCTTCACTAGAACATAATCCTGTATTTGTGGAAACTATCTATTTGGTACATATATTATGCAATGTAATATGCAGTTTCTATCATTAAGTTTCATGTTGACTGATGAAATTCATGGCTGTTTTCCATGTTCCAGTTTTCAATATTATTTCGTAGGTCTCGCGAAAATGTTAAGATTTGAAAATTGTTTTATTTTTTACATTTGTTTTTCAACAATTTTCCTCCATGGTGAGCGATTGCACCGTCGACCCCAATAGTTTCGCCGTGCATGAGTGACAGTAATTAAAGATTACGTAGCCAATCCATATCGATGTAAAACAAAAGGCATGCAGAGTGTTATATACATCCAATTTTTCAAGCAACACATTTAGCCAGTGGGGCTACTGGTCCCGCAAGATCTTAATTCAAGGGGCAATTATCAGTACACTGCGGAGTGCGGACACCCACGATCGAATCGAAATCCATTTGTGTTCACGCAGCTGTCGCGGGCAATTAAAAGATGGCGTTGCTTCTGCTAATTGACTTTTCGTGTTCTAAATTCAAGTTACTACCTGTGTGGGCAAGTCGGTAGGTAGCATGTCGACTTAATGATCTTCCGTTTTACTATTTTTCTAATTAAGACTGAAGCGTTGGCAGCGAGGTGTTCTTCATTGTGGCTCGTTACCGGCGTTTGGGTAACAGTTTTTTGGCTCTCGTGCAGTTCTTCATTTTGTATCTGAAGGGTTAGTAGTTGTGAAGCTTGTGTAGGATTCAAACATCATTTTAATAAATGCGTTTTTTTTTACCCACAAACGAGTTATCGTTTCACGTGGTGTTAAATGGTTACAGCCAACCAAGGAAATGGACAACATCGAAGGAATCATCAATACTTTGCTTATTACGAAAAAATACAAGAATAATTGAAACCGATAAATTATTTTCAATTTTGGACTGTCTTTGTCCTTTTATTCTCGTAAATTCTGCTAAAGTAACGGACTTATTTATTTGCCAGTTCTTGGAGGTCACTAAGTTATTCTAATAGTACCTATCGGATAAGCTCGTTGTAAGTATAGCCTTTCGTTCATATCGCAATAGCAATGCTTTTAGTGTCATGGTGTCGTGTTTGTAGTTGAGGCATCTCACCACTGCAACCCGCAATTGGATCATGACGTTGTCCAAAAAATGTTGTTATCTAAAAAAATAGCAAATAAGTTTGCAGTGAAGTCCAATTCACGGTTAGCCACGTTGAATACCAAATGCAAGTGTGATAACATAACTATGAGAAAATTTTAAGCTTAGCTGTGCTGATTTCCTTATGTTTTCCATCATAGAAGTACATAATAAATTATTTTGGTTTGTATATAACACTTAAGGTACAAATCTACATTGACTGTACAATTTTGACGAGGCTACTAAAACTGCGGAAGGAGTCGGTCACGATACCTACTGTACTGTGACAATAAATACAGAAGGTATTCCAAGTTCGTCACAAACATTTTACGTTATCGTTGTGAATTTTACGACCAATTGGAATCCTCTTAGAGCAAGAATTTAAGGCGGTGCGCACACGCAACGGTAATTTATTCTCGTCCCGTTTTTACGGCGTTAAAATCTTAAAAGTTGCAGGCATATGGCTGACTGTACACGATTTACTTTACATATACTATTTTATATCTATTATACATTGACTCTATGTTTAGATTAAAATTATTATTGTTTTTCAAATATTGAAATAATGATTACGAACTTGGTGAGTTATTGTGAAAGACATGTTCAAATATTTCTTCAAAGCATATTTAATTTGTATGTTATCTACATAGCTTTAAGCACATTTACAAGTAAGAGTAATATATAAAAATATCATGCCACTTATATTGTAAATAATATTCTTATATAACACGTAATATTATTTCAAAACAAGTTCAATTTAAACATAAAATATCGTAGTAGTTAAACAGTGATCTTTTGTAGACGATCATTGACTCAAATTTTTCTTATAAACTTGACAATTTAACTTTAAACATAGTAGTTTTAAATTTTACTGGCTCGTATGCATAAATGTATGTATATAGCATTAATTTGTATTGTTTTTGTTGCAAAGCTAACACAAAGTTTATTTATTAAATAAATTACCACCGACTTATATTTTTTTAAATGACGTAGCTGCATGTGACCCCGTCCAATTAAGTATTTAGTCACGTACGCAGAGATATAGACAAGCCGTGGATCCAGTCCTAATCGTCCTCATACATTGACAGACAAATAGCCACCCGCCATAAATGTATTAATGAGATATCATTAAGTAATTATTTTCTATTGTGTAGTGAGCCTAACTTTAGTCCTAATAATGCTCGCCCTGTGTATAAATCGGGAACGTGTCACACTCGCGACAGAAATAGCAGGTTTAATGTTTCCCTCTTCAATCCGCTATCCACAGTTTTCAGTTGGAACGTCACATCTATCTATCTACTTACAGTTTTAAATAAATTTCCTGCTTTCTTATATTTATTACCATTTATTTATTATATTATTACGAGTTTGTATTTTTAAAACCAGACCAGTAAATATAATTATTTTGATAGTAACAACTTTGATTTATACTGATTATTAAATTAAAAAAATATATATTTTACAATATTTAGTATTATGACCTGGTTCATCTTCACATCTGTCAAATCGACTAAAAAGCATTGCCTATAGATATGAACAACTAACTGCCAATATTACGATTATTCAAGTTACGTATTCACGTTCGAAGTTCAATGACCGACGCATAAAAATTACCAGGTAGTCATAACAACAAAAGCTAGCAATATTAAGAAAATGAAACATATATAAACCGAAAATTGGAATAAGTTTTCATAATGAAAACAGCTAACAGGAAACATTTAATGTGCAATTATATTTAATATATCGTTTTACTAATTCATAGTATATTATCTTTAAAGTATTAAAAAAATATATAGAAATTACAAATAAATATACACAGTAGGTTATGCAACTATTTTAATCATCGCTTTATATAAGCACAAATGACTGCTTGACAAGTATGTATAAAAATATAAATACTATATAATTTCACCTCTAAAAGAGATAGCTTAACTAGCAAAAGCCGTACCTATTCACACGCAGCACTAAGCTAGAGGTGGTTCTCAAGCAGGCTGTCTCCCGTGCTAGCGGTTTCGGGAACAGCCGCGGCAAAGTAACGTTGTAACGTCAACGTAGAAACAGAGGGAGTTGTCAGTCGTCATGTCTGTTCGTTTGTTTGTTCTGCATCCAGTGCCATTGCTTTGTGTTGTACTCTCCTCAGACACCTGGACAGGTAAGGACGGGTATAGAACGATAGTGGATTACGGTGCTAGCGTTTTGAAGCTCGACCGTGAGGAACCCGGAATCGTGCCCTCTGTAAATTATTTTGTTTGGTCGAGGATGACATTGTGAAGCTGGAAAATAACTAAAGACTGCATAAGATAATAATAGTAACATTTCATTTGATTAATTCATTTAACGCTTCTTAGAGAAAATCATCCAAAATTATGCTTAACGAAATAAATAAAACTTTTGGATGTAAACCAATGGGTTATGTGATATTTCTACCTAATAAATGTCAAAACAATACTAAGAGATCTCCAAGGTACACGCCGGTGTCTCCTCTGTAAAAAATTGGGCTTTTATTAATATACCGTTAGTTATATTGTTATTTTTTTCTAAAAATTTGAGTGCTGATCTAACTCATTAAAAATCAGGTTAAAATACCACTTATACTAAATAACATCATTAATTATTTTCAGGTGTTTTAAACAGTAATTTTTGTGTAAACATAGTGGTCCAAAATTCAGGAAAGTTTTAGAATTAGACAGAAGTCTTATTTCTTTTTAATTTTCATAATTCACATCAATTTGCAATATTTTTATCTTGATTTTATTTAAGGTCCTAACGGCGACCAAATCTTGTAATCGACGTCCTTGACTCGTAACCGATTTTTGTCCGACTCGGTACGTATCACCCAGACGTGAGATGCTAAATCTCAAAATGTACTCATGCGCTAATTGGCAAGTCAATCAGAACTTTCCTCATAAACAGTGAATGCGTTCAATGTAGGGAGCGCCACTTAATCTGTCAGGTCGTTAGACACGGAGTCTCTCGCCGCGCCCGGTGACAAAACATGATGATTTTCGTTTGCAGACCACAAAGCTATAAGACTGGGAAAATGTCACACTTTCTACGACTACAATGTAGTAATTAACTTTTACGTTACAAATTATTTGTAACTAAAGTGTGACAATCGGTTTATGATTGGTTAATGTAACGTTACAAATCTTTTATT
This sequence comes from Calpodes ethlius, assembly GCA_018251375.1. Lineage (NCBI taxonomy): Eukaryota > Metazoa > Arthropoda > Insecta > Lepidoptera > Hesperiidae > Calpodes > Calpodes ethlius. The sequence goes on from DWPA01000257.1 coordinate 27,260, forward strand.
GTGTTACCTGAAAAATATCTTCTGGAAATTGTATTGCACGGAGTGGTGAGATGTAACTATTTATCACTGGCACCTACAACGACAGCGTCCTCATGACTACATCTCGGATCGATCAGCGACCGTCCGGTGTTGTCACCTGGCTCCATAAATCAACTATCGCTCTGGCTCTGAGAACCTGGCGGGAAGCCAGCCACCTTTGATATTAGAGTGGATATCTTAGAGTGCAGTCATATGCTCGTGGATGATTCTCAAGTCCAGATTAGGTCGTGAGGGTTACACTTTATTGTTATACAATTTCAGGGTTGTCAAGATTAGTATCATATTTTTCAATTTTGGGCATGTGACACGGCTCAGTACACTATAGTTTAAACATATCTGCATATTATTACCAGAAGAAAAACCTTTTTGAGAATAATACATGTAGGTACTGGTCTGAAATTAGGTATGTATAAAATTTACGCGGAGAAAAGTTGTAGAAAACTAAACTAAATATGTAATAATATGCCTTAGAAAGATTGTATTTAAAAGAGAAAATTTAAAAATTTTGTCTTCTTTTAGCAAATTGAGGGGTGCCTAATACTAAATAAACGAGCAATATATGTAATCACTTTCTCGAAAATTGCTCTAACAATTTTTATGAAAGCTGGTAGTTGGACCTTTTGGGCAATCAATTTATCAAAAATATTTAGAAACATTTAAGTACACATATTTTTTAAAATATAGGTAGTGGCATCTTTTCAGTCTCCTCTGATGTTCCAATCCAGGTACAATCTGATGGCCTACGGCAAAATTATGGTGCCAAATACCTTCCTATTCATGGTCTGGGTTCATCACCACCCAATTTAATACCGAAAGTAATTATGAATGGTGGTATCCATCCCTATAAAGTCCATCATGAAAATTATTTTTTTACGTTTTTTGGTCGAAGTGTCGAACAGTGAGAATGAAAATTTTCTCGATTTTTCTCATGCATCTGCTCGTTATAAAAAAATGCTTTTACATAGTAATTATAACGCGTGACCCAGAAAAAAACATAATGCATTGATCAGCGCCGTGTACTTGTCACCTGGCTCTATAAATCAACATCGTTCCAGCAGTGGAGCTGCGAGACCCTGGCGCCCAGCCAGCCACCACCTTTGACACTACAGAACGGACATCTAAGGGCGCAGTCACACGTCAGGCGCCCGCGCCGCTTCAGTGTGCTCATGGGTTACAAGTTAAATCATTACTATTTGCAACATAATTCATAAAGATTTTCTGGAATATTTTGTAAATATTTGATATGGACACATATAAATATTGGTTTTATAAGATTTATAACTTTTTTTTGGTTTAAATACATATTTTAAGAACCGAAAAATTATTTATAAGACGCGGCTTCCTCTTAGAATCCAAGGTATTAGCACCATGAAAGTGAAAGTTCGTAGAATTCAT
>DWPA01000258.1:0-28686 GCA_018251375.1 Calpodes ethlius
TTGGTTGTTAGTATTGGTAATTGTAAGTTATGTGTTCTAAGTTCAGTTTCAATTTTCAGTTGCTGTTAATAGATAAGAAGATCCAAGAGGTGCTCCCTTTGTTGAATCAAGCCGGTCACTTAGTTGACTCGTGGGCGGGTAGTCCCCACCAAAAAGAATATTTGAAAGTATTCTTCCTCGTTTTACAAGTATGTGACACTTTCATTTTTACAAAATAATTATTGGAAAAGAGTTTTTCTAAAAAGCTTGAATATTGTGGATCTACCTAAAAAACTGGAATTTGTAGAAATTACAGATAATTCAGTGTTAAATGTTAATTAATGATTTTTAATATCGAATGTTTTGTCTAAATACATAATATGTGTTAAAATGGCTTTACAAATTTATTTGTTCATGTCGGATTGGAGATTCATTGGCATGTGAGCTTTTGTCTGCGATGACTATTGACAAACAACTTAAGATAGATTTGAACTGTCAATACCGACATGAACAAACGTGAGTAAGCCCTTATAAATGTTTAAATCAATTTTGTTGTCGTTAAATGAACAGAAGGTTTGTTAAACTCCGTATTTTCAATTGACAGTTGAAATTTTATCAAGTATATAAGATTTGGGAGTTAAAATATAGATGTGGTTAATTTTTTAAATTTATTTTTTACACATTGCACTATTATTGAAAATTACTTATAATTACACACAACCTGAGATACTAACAACTGCGTACTGAAAATAATGAATATAAGAAATTACACATTAATTTGTTACAGGTATGTCATTACCTGATGGCGGGACAGGTGAAGAGTGTGAAGCCGTGCCTCAAGCAGCTGCAGCAGAGCATCCAGACCATCATGGCGCCCACGTGGCCTGATGATGACGGTAATTACATTTACAATACTTGGATAACCGCAATCGCAACCGTGATTTGACTAAGCTCGAAGGACCATCGCTTTTTTAATGCGAGTATTTTTAATTGGGTGTCAATATTATTTATATTGACTTATTATTTAAAAAGAGCAATTTGTAATACTACCTACATTGAAATTAAATGTATCTCTAAATTATTATAATTTTTACACATCTTATGGGCAAATGGATTTAATAAGCATGAAATATTACCCTTTGTACACACGCATAGGGAAATTGAACTCTATTGTTATCAGACGTAATGTTGGTAATTACCTAATTACATGTAATGAGTGTCAATTATAATTAGCCTGGTATTGAGTCTACAGCAATTGCTGTGGTTATATCTGATAATCTAAGTCATGACCTGGGTGGATAATCAAGATGAATATTAAAACTTTATAAAATGGCAAACCATTCATTTGTATTAAGTGAAAAACACATGCAGTGTATCCATACGCTTAATTTGTGAATTAAAATAATCCCGCATTTTCTTTATCTGGATAAACTCAATACTTTTCCAAAATTGTAATAGGGTTACAATTTTGGAAATTGAACATTCGCTTTGTTTCACCCCTTGTGTGTGCTTTTCGCGATTTTTCTAGACTATACTCCCATTTTAATTTTCTTTTCCAAGTATTATCGCATACGGAATCATTTTGCTTTAAATTTAGATAGTTATTATATTAGTGTGTAAACGTTCCGTTCCAGCGGTGTGCGGCGTGGCGGCGGGCGAGTCGTTCGTGTGGCTGTCGCGGCAGCAGCTGTACGTGCTGGTGTACCTGGTGACCGTGATGCACTCGGCGCAGGCCGGCTACATGGACAAGGCGCACAAGTACACCGAGAAGGCGCTCGCGCAAATCGACAAGCTCACGTGTCAGTATACCGCAGTATATTATAGTACTGTTATCTCTCACTTCAGCCTTGCCTTATTACTGATATTGAGGATCGTAATCCTGATGCGAAGCCATTCCCATTCCCATTTTTTAGGCCTACCACCCCGACGTCTCTTGCCCTTAATTTTGCCTGTCATCACTTGCTTCTGCATAGTGTTTTTTTTAACATTGTTAAAATCAAACAATAATATAGAAAGTATGAATTGTGCATATTTTGCATCATTGTCTGTTGGTATTGACGTAACATGTTGTTGCAGCGAGCGAGGAGGGTGCAAGCGCTGCAAGCAGCGGGCGGGGCGCGGCGAGCGGCAGCGGGGGCGGCGTGCCGGCCCGCAGCGGCGCGGCGCTGGCGTGGCGGCTCCGCATGGCGCTCGTGGAGCACGCGGCGCTGTGCCGGCTGGTGGCGGGCGGGAAGGCGCATGCGCTGCACGAGATAGCGCGCGCCGCGCACCTGCTCGCACTGGCGCCCTCGCGTGAGTACAGCGGGAACACGCATTGTGAACTAGTTTGAGTGCCCGCGATGAACAAATGTTAACATTAAAATACACTACAATATTTTAATGCATATTTAAGGTACGTCAAAAGTTTGATTAAAATTAAATGGTAAATTGTTTACCTATTGTGAAAACAATTTTAGCGGCGAGGGTGGTTCTTTGAATCCCGAGCGGAGGGCATTATTGGAGAATTTAATCACCTATGTACCCAAGATAAATGATTTTTGTTTGAAGCCACTGTATAAGGTGGAAATATATAATAAATAAATACGTATGTATGCCTGTCGACAGCCGTGACGGCGGCGGCGCACACGCCGCAGCTGCACTGCCTGCTCGGGCTGTACGCGATGTCCATGAACTGCATGGAGGCGGCCGAGGCGCAGTTCCACACCGCCATACACGTCAGTACACTGTTACCTAATTACTTAATATCTTAGTTTTACTTCATAATATACTAGAGCTTACGAATAGATCGATTTTTGGTATTGACCGTTAACAATTTGCAATACGTGCCATTAGTACGTAAGGTAAGAGATAATATTTAAAATTATTATTGAGTAATATTTGCATTACCTAAAAACAAGCAAAATAATCTATTTTGTTTTAGATTTAATGAGGACTTGAGAGAACTTACCACTTTTCAAGTACATTTTTAAGCAATGTTGTAAGGACTAATATAAATAATTGTTGTTGCAGATGTCACAAGAAAGAGATCTATGTATGTTTGCGAAGCTGAACCTGGCCATTGTATACTTACGGGGGCGGCGGGACGACGACCTGGCGCAGCTCATGGAACAGGTAGGGGAAAAATATACACACGTACAGAAAAGTAAGGCACACTTTACTCATTTATATAGTGGTTCAGCGGAGAAGCTTGTCGAAGATATGTTTATATGTATATTATAAATTCATCAATCTAAATGTATTTGTTACAGATGTACCAGTTCAAAACTGCTTTTGATCAGTTCATCGAAACTATGCTTAAATTTCGTCAGAACTAGCTTCGATTGTAATTTTAGTTAATATTGTAATGGTAGAGAGAGATTATGATTGAAAATATTTGCTCTGGTTAAGTGTTTAGACTGCAACGTATACATAATTGTATATTGTTGAATTGAAGGTCTATGTATAATTTATACACTTGAGGCTGAAAAGACAATCAAATGAAAATTCGTTTTACGTGTAGTATAATTGGTAAATACGTTATAAGGAGTTATAACAATTAAGGTTAAATATTTTCTCGATTCCAGGTAAGGCCAGAGGCGCTACCTGCGTACGCGCACGGCCTGCGCGCGGCTTCCTACTACGTACTGGGGCTGCAGGCGTTCTTCCAGGCGCGGTACAATGAAGCCAAGTAAGATATATTTGTTACTATCATATTATTATTATTACAATAAATGGCCATAAAATGAATGTTTGGGATCAGAGCTCACACAATAGAAACACCTTTTGTTTAACTTGATTTATTAGACCACTTCATTTTAAATTTGATATAGACTAAAAATCTGGATGCAGACTCAGTAGAATATTCTCTCGTTAGAAGTCACGTTTGAATTTAGAATAGATAGTTACTGTAGATCCTAACAACCTATTGAGATTTACGGATTTTCGTAGAATATGCCAACTTAGAGAGATCCGTGTTCCGTTTCCCTCAGAAATATAATTTTTGACCTGTTCCCAGACGGTACCTACGCGAGACGCTGAAGATGGCGAATGCGGAAGACCTCAACCGGCTGACGTCGTGCTCGCTGGTGCTGCTGGGCCACATCTTCCTGTCCATCAACAACTCGCGCGAGAGCATGAACATGGTGACGCCGGCCATGCAGCTGGCCAGCAAGATACCCGACGTGCACGTCCAGCTCTGGGCCTCCGCCATATTGAAAGGTGCCTGCACTGCCCATAGTATCATCAGTGTATTTTATTCCTTCATTGAAAGTAGGTTGCTTTTTTAAACGCGGATATAACATAAAAATTAAATTGCGTGTCGATTCTTTAAAATCTGTATGTAAATTATTGGTGCTTTTTTTGCAATTTATGTTTTCTTTTAAAGTAATACTTTAAATTTGGTGTAGTCTTCAGTTGTCCATCCTTTTTTCTAACCATCGACCAAGCTTCATTGCTTAGCTCGGTCACTTAGGATTGGCACAAACACGAACGGGCTATAAACACTGACGTTTATATATACAATTTCAAACTTTGCATTGGCTGTGTTTCAGATCTGTACCGGCTGGCGGGTGACACGGAGCGAGAGAACGAGGCGTATCAAATGCACTGCAACTTTTCGCAGGCTCTACTCAAGGACCACTTCCAGGTACGGTTTGGAGTTCTATGTTAGTGGTAAGAGATGTCGAATTAAGCCTTTCCATGTGTGACGTCATCGCCGCGAGTATATTAATGTTTATTATGTTACCTTTCATCCGACCCAGCTGCCGCAACACGCACTCGTACACTGGACGTCGGGCGCGCCGCCCGCCCTGCCGCCCGCCTAGCCGCCCCGCACCAGCTAACTAGCACCCACCAGCCTCGCGACAGACCCCACGCTCCCTGACCGTGTAGCCGTTGGTATTGACGAGGGGACCCCAATATGAATCCCGGGGCGGGGCAGGTCAGGTCACACGCTATCCTGTGATGCATGAGGGATGTTCCAGACCCAACGCGTCACTGAGAGAGTGCGACAGTTGGTACGAGCACGTCGTTCGATACGCCCCCCCTCCTCCCCCCGGGGTACCTCACCGCACTTACGTCCCTAGGAAGGTAATGACGATATCAAGTAAGGTAGAAAAATAATATTTGTTTGTGTGTTCTAAGTTTGTGGGTCCATGCTTCGGTTGTCTCGTTAAGTTGGAAGTTTGTACGGTTGTTGTTGACTGTTGTGGTCTGGTTTATAGGAGGAAGTGTGGAATGTAGTAACGTATGTGACCATTCTCAAATACTATAATGGACTATAATCAGTGCTCAGTCGGACGTAGATTAAATAAAATACAAATGGAGTATAGGATGCCCGTCAATCAGGTTGATTTTGGATTTGGAAGGATCAAGACCGATCGGAGTGACCCAGATTAGATGGATGACGACCTTTTTACAGAATCTTACTGACGCATTACCTGAAATAGTTTGGTAACTGACGTAATTATTATGCGATGCACTGTTATAAATTCCTAGTTCAAAATCATACGAATCAGACTGGACTAATAGATATAGGACTATATGATCCTGGTCTTATTTAAATGTAGCATTTAAAACATAGCACCAGACGGAATCCATATAAGTAATGATTCAATTATATCAAGTTAAATATATATCAAGTATATTAGAAATATTTTGTACATGTCATTGTAGGTCAGAATTGGTAGTGCAATTTTGGAGAATTTCAAGACATTATCTCATATGGATATGATAATACCTCCCACTACCCACCAATTTTATGGTTGGTAACTTAGGTGATCCGGTGAACCGAATAAAAGAACTGCAAGATAGTTTATTTGCAGACCCTGGGTAAACCAACCTTTTAAAAATTATACTTTTCATTTGAACAATAGTTTAGCAACGAAGTAATTAATGCTTATTTTTTTATAAAAATTCATAACAAATAATATGTTCCTATCTCCACAAATCTTATCCACATTACTTAATGTTTGAGTTCATTAAGCCCAAATTGCAGTACCTATTCGGACATCCCGACCTTACCTATTACACATTGATAATGGTCCCTGATCACCGCTATTGGCATTTTCTGAAACTTTTTACTTTAGTTTTGTGAAACCTTTTTAAGTTTTTAAGTATTTCGAATATTTTTACATCGGTTGCTTAGTATGTCTTAAATATGATTTTTAAATAGCAATAGATTAATTTGTTACCAGTGGCGATGTAAAATAAACTGTTTTCTTCGCGCGAAATACATAACTGATCTCTCACTTTGACACTGTTAATGCTGTAACCCGTAAGAATATCTAATTAACCCATAGTTTAATGTTGACTTTAATACTGTCAGTTAAATCATCCAATAGCCATATGTAAGGGGGTTATTTTGTTGATACTTTTAACTGTACTTTATTTCGTAGTATGTTATGCAAGTACCTCTATACTATTTTAATTTTTTTTTTCGCTTTGCACTTTGCGCCGAGAAATATTAGAAAAGACAGCGCCTATTCTACTCTATATTTAAATCGCGGTCTCTTAGTTTTCAATAGTTGCTTAAAATCAGTACTATGAATCTCATTACGGAACATTTAACATCAAAACTATTGCCTTTTTTGGTAACCGGCATTAAACTAATAATATTTGATTAATGGAAATGCCTTTTTGTGTTTTTAATGTTATTTAATACTAAATAATAAAAAAGTACAAAAATAATATAAAACTAACTTTATAATAAAAGTCAATGATTTAAATCTTTGATACAATATAATTATGATTGAAATCATTGCCATAGTTCTGAGTAATATTTCCACACAGGCCTGTGAATATATGGTTTGCGAATCGTCACTCAGTTATATGATGTCGGTTCTACTGACCATTATATTCCGCAATGCAATGACAATGGCTATATCCCTAGATTTTCCAATACATAGTGGTAGTGTTTGATAGTCAACTCGTGGTTTTAATATTCATAATCAAATATATTGCATGTAGTTTATCAGATTTAAAGTACAAGTGTTTATTGGTTAGTTCGTGGCCTCTAAAGTAATATTTATAAAATATCACCACTTAAATTTTCCTCTTAAACTATAATTTCAATTTCAAGCGGTGACTATACGATATGTTCTTTTTATGCCGTCAACATTCGACAATATCAATAGTCGAATTACGACGGTGCACGTGCGGACGTCCTGTGAACAGTTTTTCCGTTTTCATGCACTTTCTGTTGTCACTGCAGTTAAATTTTAACGTATACGTCAAAATAACTCACCGCATAGTTCGTGCGAACCAGTGTGGCCGCGCGCAAACTCTTTTAATTTGAACACGATTTCTGCAAGTCGTAAGGATTACCTGAGCGTTTCGTTACAATAGTAATGTAATGAGAACATTATAATCCAATGTGACTGGCATCGTGGTGTAATCAGTAATGTTTTAATTGATCTCCGGAATATTATTCACTCCTTGTGATGCAGAGGTTTACCTTAAATGTAAGCCTTCACGATATACCTAATTGTTTTAAATCAGTTTGCGTCAAATATTTCATTGCAGTTTTAAACTTCACAGACCATACGCTGCACGAGCATTTGGTTTGTTAGTAGGTAAAGTTTGGTAAATTTTAAAGCATTTTGTGAAGATATTGTTACATAATATGTCGATTCGCCTTACAAATGTTGATATATAGTGCGCGATGTTTGTTTTCGTGTAGATATGTTATGATTTATGTCTGTCTGTCTCTAACCCGTTGGTCTACGCCAGTCTCGTCCACTTAAAAGTTCCTTTGCAGTACAGATTTTTTTTTAATAAAGAAAAAATATGTGTTTAATAAAATTATATTCGAGGCAAGGAAATGGTTTGCAAGTTTAAATTTAATTGAAAATGCGCGATGTAAATTCGAATTTAGCTCTAAAGTTAGTGAATTAAGATTATAAAGTTATATTTCATTGTTAGGCGTCTATGACGTAATGTCAATACGCATAGCTGACTAATAATTGAAAATATATCGACGCCCCCGACGAAAACAAGCGGTAATGTGCTATTACTAACTTTTCATGTTATGTATGTATGTTGGCATCTACAACTTGTAATACATATATGCAATGGCCCTAAGGTATTTTATTATTATTTTCCGAGTTACGATTAATGTCGATGTTTTTGGAAAGGATTTTTTCTACAGAATTATTCACTTAAAATGTTTTTCTTTTTCCTGAAAAGTTTTGATTTCACAGTTATCGCTTTATTCGTCGAGGGCATCGAAATTCTAATTTCTGTTTATTAGTAATGAAACGTATCTCCCGATTCACGAATACTTTATAGCAGTTTTCAGCGATCAACGGTGTATGAGCCTGCTGAAATGTAATCGTTTAGTATAATTTTATCAGAGGTCACGTTTGTGTTGATGGGAATTGACAATAATATCATATCAGGCGCGATTCTTGGTGACTTGATAATCTGATGGGTCTAATTCCATGCGGCTTTCAAATAAATAGTTGGAATAGCAACCCAATACAATTTTGCATTTAGAATTAATTATATTGCAATATTATTTAGTAAGTATCAATTTTGAGCATGGAATTAGTCCCGATATTGCAATATGATCGATGTTGTAACCTTTTAAATTTAGTCTGATCTCATGGCGTATCATCACATTTAGCGAAATTCGTAAAGGCGATGTACATAATTTCTTTCTTAGAAGAAATATTGAGTTATCATTGTATCGATTCGACTTTTAATATGGGGTCCTTAATATTGTGTATTGTAGAGAAAAATTGTAGTCATATTTTAACGGAACTATATATGTAATGAAAATTGTAACACACGGACATACTGATAATGCATAAATCCCTAAGTTAATGGAGCAATAACAATTTTGTTGTTTAAAATGTTAGTCGTTGTACGTCAAAAGTAAATTTGCTTACATGATTTGTTTTATACTAAAAGAGAGCAGATTATCCTATGGCAAGTTTTTTATGGTTTCATTGATTTGATGGGTTTTCAGAATTTTCTTCAAGAGGTTTTGGGGCCATATTCTACAACTCATCGTCATTATGGAGTTTGCAATTCACATGTAAAGTAAGACATTTCGCCAATGGGAGCAACGGTCTTATTTTGCGCGATTCTGTAAATTTATAGACAAATAAAAATAGAAAGGGGTTACGCTAAATTCAAAGGACTGATATAATAATTGTAAATACCTAAGTGTCAAATGTGAATTGAGAAAAGAACAAAAACGTCTCATATTTATTATTAATTAATGATTATTTTCTATGTAACTTGTTGGGATCGAGCGAATGTTGTTGACGGGTCGTCTGGTTGACTAATTTTAGTTGTAATTACGGCGCGAGCGGACGGCCAGCGGGCGGATCCATTTATAAATAATTAGATTCGTCACAATAGTTGTTAAACTCTTTCCATGATAATATTATTTTTGTAACTTAGCTTAAGTAGGGAATGACTGCTTTCGTTGATTGTTGGGGGTCCGCCCGTCGGGGCCCGTCCCGCTCCGCCACCTCGACTCCGGGGTACTTATGTTGTAAATTGAACGAGTATATAACTGTACACATTTTTTATTTAGAATAATTTTCGATGTAACAGTGAGATGTGGCCTTATCGAATGGGATACATTTGCTGCTGTTAATATGTAAATAAAAGTTGAATTATTGTAAATAATAAAATTATAAAATATATGTTTTTTGCTATATACCGCCTTCTTATTTAATCGATGTATTTCTGACTATCATTATAAATTTCATATAGGTACAATATAACGTCTAGATTCTAGAATATACACAGCCGGGCCTTTGGTCTTCCTCAGGGTACAGCAAGATTGTTTTTAGCGCACTTTGGTCGACGATATGAATACACAAAAATAGTATTGCAGTGTAATTTGTGGCAGCTAAAACATGCTACTATGTTTTAGTTGATACGAGATGTCGACAGATGACCCGCTAAAACGTATTTTTTTATTATTCAAATGCTGCAAAAATAATTACTTAACACTATGTAAGATGCTGCATCTTAAAGCTCCGTATCACTCGCACAAACACACACACACACACTGTTTCTGTATATAAGATACTTACATGTATAACATGTTTATTGTTAATTAACAGATGAATTTCTTCTTGGAACTTAAGTAGTGTCACATTCAGACAAATTAATCGACGTGGTCATGAAAACGCCAGAAAAAGTTGCAGCTGTGTATTTATTTCCACGAGTTCTCAGCTGTAGTACAATATTTTTTAGATATGTCCCTTATTACTGATTAGATATGTTGCAAAAATATACAAAATATAATCTGTACAGTTTTTACTGTACGTCCAGTTATCCGTAGTGGAATGTCCTGATTGAACTGCATGACCATACAAACTACTTAGTTATTGAATGTCCACATTGAAACTGATGGTTAAAGTTGAATGTCTTAAGTGAAATTGCACGAGTACTCGCTGCATATGGAAATTTCGCCGGTGGCGGGCTGACTGTAGTGGCGCGGGTCGGGCGCCAGGTTGTTCTTGCGATAGAAGGTGTCGCGCAGGATGGCGCAGCGCCCGCGGTTGAAGTCGCGCGCGCGTACCCTCGACTGGCGCTGCTGCCAACCGTAGTCCCAGGAGGTGGACAACCGGAAGTAGAACCTTATGTCGTGTATAAATATAATTCAAATTCGATTAGTCATATAGACATGGACGTACAGCTTATGGCCCAGTGGTCAACACTTCAGATTCTCTACAATACAACACAAGTAATGTTCTTTCTGAAGCATATTGAGTGAATACAACTTGATTGGATTTTTTTTAGAAGAACTCATGATAAATAACTGATGAACAACAGTAGATTGTTGTAGTAACGCATAAGTAAGCAAACAAAATACAGGAGCAGGGCAGCTTTACCCCTGCCCTCGTAGATAGGTATTCTGTATATTCACGTACTTGTGTAAGATGGGTGGCGTCAAACCTGTCTACAGTCTTAACTAAGGACTATTGCACTTACTAACTACTGGACTTACTACACATAAGTATTATGAGTCTTGAAATTACGACCTGTTTAATTGAAATGCGTTTAAACCTTGAATACGTAAGTTTCATATATCAATGACTGTACAATATATTTTCCATAAAGACATCGTAAGTGCTTGTTTATGTATTTCATGTCTCAATTGATTACCATGACGATTTATTCCTCCGTAAACCGAAGTGTAACTTACCTGTCCTCTGGAGCTTTCTTGTATCTCGCCTTCAGATATTTCTCGGCCGCTCCTTTTTCCGTACTGCCGTATAATATATCCAGAACTTCTGGCTCAATGGGTTTCATCAGGCTATCATCTTCAAACGGCACTACTTCGTGTAAGGGCACTGGTATGGGTTTAGCTACCGGTTCGTCCAGTATCTATGAAGATAATAAATATTAGAAGGTATGTACGAAGGTACGTACCTATGAGAAATGTATCGTATTTGGTTAAATATTACATCAGGAATAACATACATGTATGTAGGTCTGATTTATAATATAAGTACCTATAGTACTTAGCTGCACAAATATCAGAGGCTTTACCTTATATAAAATTATATTTTATCAACATATCGCTTACTCGCATAAGTTGTTCTCCGAGCGCGATAGATGCATCGATTTCCCGAACTTGCTTTTCCTTACAATCCTGGAGGACTTTCATCAGATATTCTTGGTACCACGTCCGCATGCGGCGGTCTGATTTTTTCCACGCGTCAGCATAGTAAGCGTGCGACATTTTCTCAAATTTTACAAGAATTTAAATTGAATAACCGAAATTTTGTTTATCTTATTGCGCGTTACTTATGATTTGACATTAACATTAGCCAAATTTATTTTGGCGGGAAATGCCAGTTTATTTTTTAAATAGAGTTGTGTTGTTGGTATTCATTCAACCACATTTTATAACAAGCTGTCTGTTGTAATAACACTTTAGTCAGTTGATGTAAAAGAATTTGAAATATACAGAGTACTTTTTATTCCATAGTTCTAGTTAATCCTTCGTACTCTTGATGTAATCTAAAGACTACACCATGTGAGCACTTAGAATTATGTTAGTGTTATTTTCTAATGTTCTTATATTAAAACGTGGATTTTTTTCTGTTTTGATTACATTTTGTTAGGCATATCAGGACCCGGCTGCTTTTTCTCCGGTGTTGTTCATATCTATAGACAACTGTTATCACTTACTTGGAAAAAGATACAGAGATAAATAAAACATAAATATTACTTTTGTTACCAACGATCATAATTTTATTATACTGAGCACATCTGCTAAATATTTACAATACACCACATACAAAATTAATTGCTTAAAATAATATCATACAATGCCCCCACTTATAATAACTTAATGTACCTAATTTGATTACACAAAATTGTAGCAAGATAGATATTATTGCAAATATATTATGTTACGTCCTATACACACTGACGTGTTCCACAGGGACATGAATACCCCCAAAAATATAAGGACGTGACCTATTTGCAGAATGTCTCTATAAATATCAACTTTAACATGTGATTATAACTTTATAACTAATTCTGGCTTTGAGATCGACCCGTCTTCCGTCCCATTACAGGACTACCCCCCATTTGCCGCAGTAGGCCTCGTAGGCCGCGCGCCTCACGCAGTCCACTTTCCAGCTGCTCGCTAGGTACAGCACAAAAGTCGTCAACCAGGGGCAAAGGCCCGCTGAGGCGCTCTGAATGCTGCGCTAGCCGAGACTGGTGACCTATAGGTGATGTCTTTTCGGTTGGCTGCTGTGTCTGAAAAGTTTAAGATATTTTCATAATGCTGTAACACTGATATGAACCATACAAGTAAAAATGTAAGTTTATAGTGTAGTAGGACAGAGGTAATAAGACTGCCCAACAACAAGGAACAAACAAGTGAAGCTAGGCTTTATATTAATTTTGATTGACTCATTGTTTAAGATTTATTATAAGCGTATATCACCTGTTTGCTATAGAGACATGTTGCAATTTTGTTTTAAAGGTAAAATTAAATGATGTTTATATGATAGTCAGGATTATTTAGGGCCAAAGAGATCAGTTGGAAAACACGAAAATTATAAAATGACAATTATGTGATAATTTTGTTAATTTCTATAAAATTGGGCTTCCAGCACACTGCATGCAGTCCATAAAGTTTAGTAAATTTATAAGTAACTCTTATTGAAATTAGGTGTCTATTCACAACACATAAATTTTATTAACAATTATCTTAAGTAAATATCATACTTTTCCTCTCAATGTGGAGATCTCATCCTGCAGTCTCTTCACCATTGCTGCATCACTCTCATAGCTGGTGAGGGTAGGCTGAGGCATGCACTGGAACACAGTGGCCAGCAGATTGTGGAGGGACACCAGCACACTGTCCTGCCAGGCTCGGGTGTAATACAGACTGAATGTGGGGTTCTCTTCTGGCTTTTGAATGTATGGCAGCACTGAAAAAAATACCTTCATGCAAAATACTCACAAAGAAACTGACAGTTTGTTTCTGAGAGTTAAAAATTTTACAATACTTATTTTTCGATCACAAAATAAGTAACACTTTATGGATCACACAAAAACTTCAATTAAACACAGGAGTTTCTCAAATATCCAACATCTTATTTTTTTAATCTCCGGGATGCAAAATGCTAATGATAAATTAAAATTCCAAAATAAAATTGGTTAAGTATAAATCAGATTACTTTTCTCTTTCTTTCATTCAGGAATATTATTCTACACTTTTTGTTAAGGAAAAATCTATATTGAAAAAGTTGAATAATGGTGTGGTTACTTACTGAACCAATCTCTCCATTCATTCTGTCCCTGCAATTCTGGTAGCATTTTAGAGAGGAAGTCAGCTACTTTTTCATTTCTTACTCCACCAGCACTTTGAGATGCAGTCACCAAATACAACTTATATAGGCTGTATTCAATTTTCCGCAGTGCTGTTAAAATATGAGGATTTTCATACATAAAATAAATCTATTACACTTAACTAAATCATATTATTGTTTTATAATAAAATGGTTATGGTTGTTTAAGACTTTCTTTTGCAACTGATGCAAAAAACAAGCAGATATTTATGTAAATGTATTTGGTGACATACAATATTACCTGGCTGGACATGTATCTCTAACTTAGAAAATACTAAGCTATCGAGATGAAACCAGTATTCTTTAAGGCCATTCAAATCTGAAACGTTAATATAATGTAGAATTTGATCAACTATTTTGTCTACTCTGAACCCTTTGTCTTTATCAGCTTTCAGATCTGTATCAAATGCTTTCACTGTGGTCGTGAAGCCTCTAAACAACAAATATTCTCGCACTAGATCATCTACGAATTGTATATGAGCCATTTTCTATCTATTTTAATCATTCAGTTTATAAGAAATTTTATAAATAAATTGTAATTTATTATTAAATCCAATGTTTACTATCAAGGATACTATCAGTTCACTTTATAAATACTTGAAGTTATCAATCCAACGTCATTTCAATAATAAAATGTCATAAGAAATATGTTCCATCCAAGGACTTTTTGCTATGCACAGATAAGGTAAAAATATTACCACAGATCAGGAAGTGATGATACTATTGCTTGGTCCGATCTAATTTAATTCTTGAATGGATTCATAAAATGAAATGTGATCCGCTCAATTTTTGAATCGATATAACAATATAAAGGGAGGATCATAGTACGATTTATGATTATAAATATTTGACAAATGAGCTGCCGATTCGTATGATAGTAAGTGGTTACCGCGGCTTGCAGATTTTAACAATACCATCGGTATCACCAATTCATTGCCAGCAAAGAAAAATAATATAAAAGAATTTTCTCTTTAGCCCCCTGGAACTTAACAAGCAAGAGGGTTTTATTTTCTTACATTTCATTCGATAGTGTTTCCCTATACACATATACATTTCTCTATATACATTTATCTATATTACTATTAGGTACCAACCTTTCAAAATAAATCGAAATGTCAACTATGTCAATGGCATTTTGTCAATTGTCAATCTTCTGTAATCAGCTGTCGATTTATTGGTATTATTCTAGATTTAGTTTTAGTTTATGTGGATAGTGAAGGTACCAAGATGAGCGACAGAGGAGGTCTGGTTTGAAGGTTTGTCGTTGAGCAAAGCGAGCAAGGTGGTGGCGTTGGGCGGGGGAGTGTTCAGATGGCGGGCGGGCGCGAGTGAGGGCGGGCGAGGCGCCCCGGGGGCGGAGGCATGCGGCGGCATGACGGAGGCTGCGGGCACGTCGCGCGGCCTTCGCGTCTACAAGATCGTAGTGCTAGGCGACGGCGGCGTGGGCAAGTCGGCCGTCACCTTGCAGTTCGTCAGCCACAGCTTTCTCGACTACCACGACCCCACCATAGGTAGCTAATGATTACAACTTATAGTGCTTTTATATAATATAATTTATATCCTTTTAAATCGTTTATCGCGCGTGACAAAAGCATGTGTAGGGAGTGTTACTCTGTGCATCATGTTTTATATCAAGGGCATTTAAATTGATATTACATCAATTTATATTGAAAGTAAAAGTTATCTGTGTCTGAACTTAACTTCAGGAGCTTATTCAATTATATTATGTATAAATGTGTGATTATATTTTTTAATTATTCATTGCCTATTGTAGAATATATTGTTTAAGTAACCTTCTCTTATCTAAAATTTTTGTTTAAAAAAGTGCTCATATGATTTATATGTATTTAAAAATTACACACCAAGAAAATGAAACGTATATATATATATAAATAATATCCAAATCCTTTTATTATTAAAAATTACAAAATATATGTATAATTAAGGTAGTTAATAAAGTGGTATAATGCTTAATAATTTTTGCAATTTTCACAAACTATACATATTTATTTATTTTTTGTTGGAAGTTATTTATCTGTTAATTAGCATATCCCAAATTACCAACTTATATTTAATTTGTGGATTGTAACAAAGTAAATTGAAGGTAAGGTAATAAATTTAACATATCAAAAGACTGCTTTGCTTCATTTAACTGTAACGAATTAAGCATCTGTCAGGTGTTAGCTTACTCTCATATTATATTTTATATTTAAATCAAATTAATTTATACCAAGTGGTGATAGTTTTTTAATTTCTCAGTGTATCATCTATAACTGGTGCAAAATTTTCAGTGTATAGTTTTCCTATGTGTCATATCTGAGGTATAATATAATACATATGGGAGTTAATAAATAATCTATAAATTTTATATTGACTGCTTAACATATAATGCATGTAAAAGAAATTTATTTTGGTATGCCTTCTTCTTTAATGATTAAAACCTTTTTTTGTTAACAATAATGAGAACTACATTTTCTAGTAAATATCATGTCTAATGTGAGTTAACCCTTTGATAAAAGAAATTATGGTTGAATTTTAACAACAGAGTTCTCTAGTGTTTAGGAATAATTGAAATATTAATGTTAAATAACTTAAAAAGAGTTTTTACATTTAACAGTTTTTATATCATATTGTGCATTTTCAGAGGACTCGTACCAACAACAAGCCGTGATTGATGGAGAGCCTGCTCTTTTGGACATATTGGACACTGCTGGCCAGGTTGGTTACAAATTTAATATACTAATTTAACGTTTGTTTAACTTTATTCAACTCAATAAGAACTAGCCATTATTCGATCTGATAGTCAATTGCTAATCAAAGCCTACCTAGGGAAGATGAAAATGATGTCATATATGGAACAAAAAATACAATATTTTCTTCAACACTTCTCATTACATACTACATTCCATTGTCAAAAAGCGCTAGTGTGCGTGTCGGTGTAAATACCCGAAATTATCACACACGTACATATTTTTACAATTCACTTTAAGAGACGTTTAGGTTTATGACTAAATGTTGAGCAATGTTAATTGTGACGCAGGTGGAGTTCACGGCGATGCGGGAGCAGTACATGCGGTGCGGGGAGGGCTTCGTGCTGTGCTACTCGGTGACGGACCGGCGGTCTTTCCGCGCGGCGGCCGAGTACCGCCGGCTGCTGTCGCAGGCGCGGCCCTCGGAGCGCCTGCCGCTGGTCCTCGTCGGGAACAAGCTGGACCTCGCGCCGCGGTACCGACAGGTAATTGACGACAGTAACTTGGACACACCTTGCTCCTTATAACATTTATTATTTGATTCTGGTATCACATTATCTTAGATTCATCATTATCATCTTGCAAACTTAACTAACGAGTTATCACGATCAATACTAAGATGTTGGCAAATCTTGGTGATCATGGAATTCTGATGGTAACTGGATTTTGATAAAGTTATGCAACAGGGGTTTAAATCGACAATATTTTCTCACATCTAAGAGGGGATTTAATCTACCAGTAGAGTAATAACGTTGTGGTAATCAGGTGACTACCGAGGAGGGCAAGGCTCTCGCCACCCAACTGGGATGTCCGTTCTTCGAGACGTCCGCCGCGCTCCGCCACTTCGTGGATGACGCCTTCCACGCCCTCATCAGGGAGATACGGCGGCTTGAACGACAAAGACAGGTAAACTATTATTATTATACGAATTAACGCTTAATAACTAATTAAAAAATATATTTGAATGTATAAAGTTTCAGGATCATAGTACTAGGTGTACACTGGGCAAAGTCAATTAGCAAAATATGCTCTGGTATAGTCAACTGGCGAGTTGAACTAGTGATTCAATTTTTCAATGAATGTTGATGATGAATCAGCTGTTGTAATAACTTAAAACTAAAGTTTAAATATATTAGCAAGAGGTATTACGTTACGAACATTGTTCCAGGCGTCCATTCTGGGCACGAGCGTGTCCGCCAGCGGCGGGCGGCGGCGCTGGCGTCGTCTGCGCAGCATCTTCGCGCTGGTGTTCCGCCGCCGGCGCCGGCACCACTCCGCGCCGTGAGCGCCGCGCCACTGACCCGAGGTCTCTCAGCTATTTGTTTTTCTACTACCATCGAAGTCTCTTTGTAAATCTAAGAGATCCTTTTACTCTTGCTAAGATTATAATCAGCCTTGTGATGTCCTGTTGACGCGTTCTGATGAAGTTCTTCGAGGAGATGGAGACACGGAACGCGCCAATATTAAATGAATTTCTTTCTGCTATTTCGTCAGTCCTTAAAAATTTAATTATATCTGTTGGAAATAATGTTGCCCATTGGCTTCACTGAACGCGACAGGTCTCTTCTCGTAACTGAGGAGCCTTAGAACGCACTCCACCACGCTGCTCCAGTGCGGATTCGTGGAGGGGTTAGAGGCCAACGAAAATATTGGAAGTTCTTATGTTGCCACAAGGCCTTCCGGCATATTGCCGCTAGCAACATGAGAAATATAAATATTTCAAGATAAAAACTGTCCCTTTGTTTGATCGCGTGCGGCGGACATCATCCGTTCGAGCAGATCTACATAAATCAAGTGTTGAAGTCTTAGAATTGCTAATGAGAGTCTCGGGCGTAGTACCTACTTGAATTTGAAATCAGGTCAAAAGTTTGCGCTTGGAATGCAGAATTTAATTCAAATGTTAAATTTAGAAATGAAAAAAATACCACATAAAAATTATATAAAATATTTTGGATTCAGATTTATGTATTAGCGAAATATATAATTTAAATAATGATGTATTTGAATTGTTGTGGTTATAATACAACTATAAAAAAGTTCGTGGGATATAATGATGAAGAGTGTTCATTATAGCATGATATAGGACGTAGACTGGTCTCACGCCTTCCACTACCTCAAGTTGATGCTTTTTATAGTTTACGTGCGCGGTCGTAGGTCGTAGAGTTCTGTCGTAGTCGTAGCTTGTAAATTTACCTTACTCTAGGACTACTGTAGCATCCATATGAATATAACAAGCATTAAAGCGTTCTTGATATTCAATGAAATTAGATACAAATATATTGATAATTGGCAGGTGGAATAATTTTTAAGCGATTGTCAAAATGTCATTTACCTTTGTCGTGGAGTGACAAGTATTGGCAATATCACGAGCGTTTCCCTGCCTTGAGGGTACAGTTAAACGGATGACTCCGGTTTTTTACATAACAATGGTTTACCTTAATCGAAAGCCTAGCGGTTTGAATAATCGTGATATTCGTCAGTTTGTATTCGGATTATATTGTTATGGTAAAAGGAATTGTTATTTTTCCTCGTGTAATATATAACTGTTCATCTTGAAGAATGCTTTAAAGCTTATTTATATTAAGATGTTCTCTTAAATATAGTCCGAAAAATTCAATTTTGTAGTCATTTTCATATAAACATAAATTTCCGAAGTAATAATCAAATGGGTCAAAATTGGATCGTTGTTTCGTAAATATATGTGTACCAGCAGAGACTATAAAGATACACGTCGAGGCTAGACGACGTAAGTCCCGCATCTGCATGGACATTATAATCTGATTTATAGAAATGAAAAAAATATTTCCAATGTTAATAGTATATACACACATGCATTTAGCAGAACCGCCGTATTAAATGATACAACTTAATTTGCGGGAACAGATTTCCATGATGAAAAGTATTCCATACTTTAATCCAAGTAATCTAGTGTCCAAGTCTATCTGTGTGTTCAATTTTCTCCAAATCTGTTCAGCCGCATTTGCGTGATCGAGTAACAAAGATTGAAACATACAACCTTTCACGTTTATTATATTAGTAGGATTTTAATTGTGATTATATAGAGTTTAACTAGCTAACGAAATATAATTTGAATTTCGGGGACTACATCAAAGAGAACACCTCAATGGTATTATAATAGGAATGTTGCCACTGTAAAAAATGTCTTCGAACATATTGTATATTATGTACTGTATATTATTATATTCTACCTCATCTTAAAGTTTAACTATCGTGTTCTTAACACATTGGATCGACAATGCTCAGAGAAATTATATGAAACATTTTATTCCTAACTACCCACTATCAGTTGGTAGATAGACATTTAGTTATAATAAACACTTGGTTGGAAATAAAACATTCAGAGATGGATTATAGGACACAGATAATGTATCCTATTTTTTTTTTATAAAACGAACCGTAGCTGTTTTATCGTCCGATTATAGAAGTGAAAAGGTTTCTTTTCATAAATGTGTTTACTGTTTCTGATCATATTGAGCCTAATTTTGGTGGATAGTCTACAAATAATCCGATGAGTCACCGAGTGGTAAGTCGTACTATTATTCATGGGCATCAGTGACATCACAAGTATGACTGATCCGTTGGTAGGTAAGGAAGATAAAGAGGGATAAAAGAAAGAACTTGGTGTCAAGCAATATCGTACATTGATAAAGATAAACCAAATAGTTTAGTCTTTTGCTAAGTTCTTTGTAGAGGACTATAACAAGACTTTTTTTCCAACCTTGATGAGTGTGATAGCTAAGCTATTCATATGTTTTAAAGCCACCAATAGAATTATTTGATTTTCAATTGTCTTTCATTGTTATAAAATTGTATTGCGAGTTTTGACTTACATCCGTAGCTTTACGACTTCGCATACCTGATACATAACCAGCTTAAGTAAATTCACGGATTCTTGGCCTGCAATGTTTAGCACGGATGTTATTTAGTGGTGCCTATGATGGTCATTCACCATCAAGTGTCCAATTACTACTCGAAACATTGTTGATCCATGTGTATATAAGTAATAACTAATAACGCTTCCTGAAAATCCCTTCCTTGAGATGTTCAACGTTAGGTCATATTGTTCTTATATATTTATAATAGTGTGTACTTAATATTGACTAGATGTATTTCGAAAGAGCAATAACCGTTCTATTTAAGTGTTAAATAAAAACCTAGAAGTTATGATCCTATAGGAAATAATACCATTGTGTTTTTCTCCTTTTGAATATGTAATTTTATTAATATTTATTATTGAATAGTATAAAGAAGACATTTTTTGTTGTTGGATTGGTTCAATGCGATCATATTTAGTTTCTAAACGACAGTCAAAGTTCAGTCCTACGGATGGTTATCCTGTTTAAGTGTCCAATGTTAAAAGACCTTCTAATTAGGTAAGGTTAGTAAATTAAATGAATAATGTAACGCCAACATATATGCAATAGGCATTAGTATAAATGTTACTAAATGTGGAATTGTAACTGATGTCAAATCTATATAAAAATCAAATTAATGTATATAATTTTTATACACATCCGCTAACAATTGAAAATTATATTCGAATAAAGTTATATGTAATTTTTTTTTTATATATTATCTAATTGTATATTTATATACAGTTTATATAATTGTATTTATATTGATATAATTTATCTATATGACGTTGTAATACATAATTTAAGTATTAATATATTTTATTTCAATCAATTATAATTGTATTCGCATACATAGTTACATTTCCATAATAGTTACATGAAAATATATTTAAGTAAATCTGGCCTCAATATATGCGATATAGATGTCTTCCGCAAAGGAACCCTACAAAGCAATAAATATTTATATTAATCGTTTAGTGTTTGAAGTTACATAATATTGAAATTTTATGTGTTTATCGTTTGATGATTTTAAATGTTTAGCCTGTAACGTTAAGTGTTGTAATTGCGAATTCATTAGTAGATATATGTTTAGCTAGTTCGAATGGCACTTGAAAGTTTTAATATTGAAATATCGAGTAATTTTGAGTGTTTTTCCAATATTGGGATAATCGGATTGAAGTATAAATTTTCACGTTATATTTATTAGCAATATTTAATATGACGTCTTCTTTACGACTTCGATACGTCTTCTCGATTTCGTTTTACGTCTTTATTTGAATTTATCATTAATGAACGTCCCGTCGCTGCCGTACTTCGCTCTTTGACTGCTTTATTTAAGTGGTTGTGTGCTAGTTATTAATGAATTTCCCTTAATGGTCAATGTTGAATAATGTTAGCCAGTAAATCAGGTAACGGGACCTTATAATATCAGTTAAATCCTTTTTCAATCTATTCATAATCAAATCAGTAGCCTAAAACTATAATTTTATCTTACTATCTTATTCAAATATGAATAAATAGTTCATTCAATCAAGTTAATTCTGAATTACGTTAAATTCCAAATTTAAATTTATCGGTAGCGATTGGGAAACCAAAAAATACAATGGGAATTAAAAAGTGAATTTCCAAACTTATATCGAGGTCATTGGAGTCTAGTATTAAAAATTAAAGGCCATAACGTAGCTTCGTTAGTGGGTTTCTAATATAGATTAATTGTGTTGTGAGACAGTTTTAAATTCTGATTGTTTAGTGTAGTAGCAAGCGATATAGGAGCGCTACATCGAGCTGCACTGTGATCACAGGAGATGAGATATGGTGTGCCGGTGGTACAGAACTTTACAATTTGTTGCATTACAGATAATAAAAATAAAATGTTACTGGCCAGTTTTGTCAACCTCTAATACGTTGACGTCTATAATGAAAACAATTTAAAAATAAAAATAATAAATGCTATTTTTATAATTTCGAAAAAAGGACGTAAAATGCCGTTTTGTGTTACTTAAATCCATTATTTAAACGAATTCGTTTAAAAAACAAAATAATATGAATTTAACATTTAAGTTTATATCCAGATTATTATATTTTTATCGTTAATGCAACATCTTGTAAATACTGTCCACAGAAGGTTAGGTTATTTGAAATGGCGTAAAATAATGTAACAATTTTACATAATATAACTTAGTAATTATTACCGTATAAGCCTACAATCCGAGCGCGGGTGGGCGCTTGAAATAAATACCTGTTATTTTGAACGTAACGTATTTTGTGACCTTAAAAGTACAATTTAAGTAAGTATAGGTGAGATTTATCGAGCTCCTCGTTTAATCTGTGTGACAGAAACAGCAATAAGATTATAAATTAATAAAAATATATTTATTTATATATTGTAACGTAATTTTAATAATAATAATTTATTCGATGTGTGTAATATCAGATTAATATTTAGTGTCGTGAGGCCATGGAGTTAAGTGTATTGTAACGTCTAGAAAGATACGCACAAATTTTAGAGTAGTGATTACTGTATATATTTGAGCGTTTTGTATGTGTGATAAGTATTTAGCGTAAGTTACGGTAACGTAGCGCGTGTGTGACCCGTTAGCTGTCCATGTTCAAAATTAATGCATTTGCTATGTTCTATTGTATTTCATATAGCGAATGTTTATGCAACTGAAAACGGGTATATTATATAACAAAATGCTTGGAATTGAAACTCTTGCTGGCCAGTCGGACGATTGGTCGATTGGTTTAACATGTAGAGTTAAAGCTGCGTTTGTAAAGTATATAGCGAATTGTAATTGGCTATGTTGAAAGTATTGTTTTAAAGGAGCGCGGTTTAGGTAAGTTTTAGTAGGCTGTTGGTGATTTCGTGTAAATGTAGCCGTCGTGTAATATTGTCTACGTAGACACGGTACCAATGAACTCGGACTATTGCGTTCAGGGAGGAGGGGCGTTATTGAAATTTATTGGATAAAATATTATCATCGCACCGCAACTTGAATTAGAACTAATTTACGGTGTAATAATCCACAAACAACAATGCCGTACAATGTTCATTGGAATTATTTGGTAAGTTTTTCGTCTGAAAATAGTTGGCTGTCTCCTTGAGCGTCTATTCGAGGCAAGAGATTATTTTATTGCCCTAATAATCCAAATTTCGTTAAAATTCCTTTATCATCATATCCCTGCTCTTCATGAATAATAGCACAAAACAAAATCTTACAAAAAATAGTTTATAACACAGCCAATTCGAAAAGTAAGACTTGTGTTTTAAGGAGCATGAAATAAGCGCTATTTTTGAACTGGTTGTGTTATAAACTATCTGTTGTAAAATTTTGTTTTGTGCTAGTATTCATGAAAAACAGTGATATACTATAATATATTTGAGACCATTTGGTTCGAGGAACGGTTCATATTGATTTTATAGTTGACGCGTGTCGCATTTTGTGTTTAGCGAGTTTATCGTTTGGAGTTCCGTGTTCACAAAATGCGCTGTTTTACATAGGTTCTAATCTAGTCATTATTTTAGAATAGCTGTTCGTCTTGTATAGTCTCCAACTAGTAATACAGATCTGTTAGGACATAATCTCGTGTATTTGCATTACTGTCCAGATGTATGTAGTAAAAGTTTTATCTAAAATTGTAAATGATAAGTTTGCAATATAAGTAATATTGCAAATCGATTTACTGGTCGATTCCCATTTGATATTTTATTCTCGAAGCGATAAATATCCTTAAAAGGCTCTATATGAGATGGTGTTGAAGCAGTGTCGAGCGCTAGTATTGAACTGTCATTTATTATTTTGGAAACTTTCAAATTTAGATGACAACTAATTCCTTCGTTTCTAAAGCCATAGAGTAGTTCAATACTAGGTTTATCACTGCTACAGAGTAACAATCGAAAACGTTTTATTGATGTCAAAAAAATTGATATAAAATTACGTCGCGCACAGGTAATAAGCAAACATTGCACGTATTGAAGCTACGTATCTAAATACAATTGATAAGATTTGAACGTTACTCAAATTAGATCATTTTGTATAAACTGATAAATGGAACGAAGCGCAGAAAAAAAATAAGAATTCAAAAAAGTTAATGACATTTTTTTTTAATAATATCGACTAATATAGATATAAAATAACAAATAAACTATGTACGTATACAGATGGACATAAAAAGTGACTTTGTTCTAACGTATTTGTTGTAATTAGATTGGATTTACTAGTAACTGTGTAATTAACGTTAAGTACGATGTATCTAGTTGTAGCGTTATACGGAACCAATCCTCGTTAATAGTTTGGTTTACAGTTTCTGAGCGATGTTTAAAACGTATTATATTAATTAAATCGTAGCCTGTGTTTTTGCGATAGCCATAAAGTTTGTTATATGCGTTGTTGTTCATAAATATTAAAAATAACTAGTAATAAAATATATTATAAGTGTGTCGAATTAATCGTAAAGTCTAATATGTCATGAAGCTCTATACCATTTTTGTTCTGTAGAGATCTTTGGCGTGGCAAAACACTGATAGCGTTTCACTAACCAAAGCGGTATTCTGTGTGTTTGTGCAATAAACTAGGATACACGTCCTTATGAATGATGCGATGTGACGAATTCTTTACGCGACTTTATTCGTTCTTTCTTCGATATTGTGGGCACAGCTTTTTATGTAATTATACAGATCAGTAAACAGCGACGCGGTAACATTTATAAGACAGCACTTTAAGTGTTAGCTGGGACTTTACTGACGTATGAAAATGTATGTATATTTACTTCTAATTCTGAAAGGTTATCTGGAGACACAGTAGTGTCTCGCGCCTAGTACACGTTTATTTTATACCAGGGCGTCTATAAAGACGTATTGGAAATAGAAACTGGCGCTAACATAGATTTCTGCAACATTTTCCATTGGTTACAATCTTTAAATTTCGAACAAGAACCTCTCACTTAGAGAAACCGGTGGAAGCTATTACTTTTTGTATGGGTTTCCATTATGAGTTTAATCAAATTTTCACAAGTGAAAATATGTTTTTTTTATTATAAAACGAATCTTCGGTATCGTTAACATATTCCTAATTTATTATTATACTATGGTTTACACTACGAGATATATTTTATTCCTAAAATTAGAATTATTAGGAATAAAGTCATAAACAAAACACTAATACGCTCCTAAAGGCTATAAGTTTATGAAAAAAATTATATAATTTCCGGTCTGCTTCATGAAATTTTAGACTTTACGATTAAACGATTCACTTAAAAGGAATAATCGCACAAAAAAATATAATTTAGTAAGTACGATTTTACGATTCTGGTACATTAATATTAATACTAAGCCGAAATTATTTTTACCTGATAATATAAAAAAGATATATTAAATATTACTACGTATCCTTTTATGAACCCGTGCCATAAGATTTGCCTGTTCATTGTGCCACATTTGATCAATTGAGATTTTAGACAGCCTTTGTAACTTATAGACTGGTGTCGATATCCGGACGTACACAACACTATTTATAATTTATCCCAACGGTATTCATAGTGATTATACCACCACTCCTTTTAACGATAATAATTAAAATAGATGTTCGTTTGTATTCTAATTGAAAATATTTTGTTAGTAATATAACCATAATATTGTTTAAAACATGCAGGACCAACTTTGTTAGCTGTATATTTACTTCACACTTGCAATGTTTAGTAACATGTATTTTTTATATTTTATCAAAACATGTGTGAGTTGTATTGCATGTAATGAAGACTTTGTTTTTCTTGTGTTGACATATTAGTAACATAAATTTATGATTGTAGGTCCTACCTGCCGAATTTTAGGCCCACTTCGATCGATGCGCCAGGCTCTTTTAGATAAACGGTTAGTATATCTGTTTCAAGATATTTGAATGCTTTCCATGTTGATGCGTGCGTTTAGTCGCGCGTCTCGTACGAGCATAGGTGTCCCATTAATAATAAATAATCTAGAAGAAGTCAAAGCGTGGTGTCTGTAGAAACTTACTGATATCACGTACTCATAGATTCGGGGACTTTACGTTTACTATTGATTTAAATATCTATGATCCAAGAAATCAGCAATATCTATCTTATCTCTCGATCGATCTATGTTATCTCTCCTCATACTGCAAGTGTTGTCTTGCTAAAATATTTACAAAAACGCCATATTGTGTTTCTTAAAGAATGTTACATCAAAGCTATGCGTTGCGTTAAGTCGCGTCTTGTTTTCGGCAGGTGTGACGCTACACACGCTGTATTCACACGTCAACTATTCGGTGCGTTATTTTGACTTACACGGTTGAACTTGATCGCAGTGACAGCAGAAAGTGTATGAAAACGCATAAACTTTTCATATGACATCCGCTCATACGCCGATCGAACGTTGACCCTATACGTCCAAAACGTACCACATAGTCGTCGCGTCAATGTGCACATATAGTTATTATTAGAGTATATTAACTTATTTATTAACCTACTGTAGGCGATTCGTACAATAATATTTACATTAATGTGTCATGTTTTGTATAAATATATTTTTTGTTGAAAGTTGATGTAAATTTTGTTTGATGGAAATGTTTATAAATATTATGTATTTAGTTACGTGTATTAATAATATAATTGTAACACCACGTAGTACCTTGCAGATTTGTAATGAGTATATTTATGCGAAAATTGTAAGCAGTGTGTAGAGGTTTTGTTGAATAAATGTCATGTTTTAAAATTTTGTTTTTTTTTTTTAATATGTTACCTATGCCGCCAAAATTATAGACCAAGGGCCAGTGAACATTAAACCTTTGTCATATCACAGCGCTGAAAGTTTACATATATAGGCGATGTTTCCGATAGAATTAAGGATAGATAGATAGCAAAAGTGTAATAGAATTTCAAACCAAATGGTCATAGTAGTAATATATCCTCTGCCGTAGCTATTACGTAAAGAAACTTTCACCTTTAATACTATGACGAAGGTCTGGCGTTTACAGGTCTTGTATTAGTAAATTTATAGTGGTCCATTCAGTCTGGTAATGGTCTCGCTGCCTAGATATTTAACTTTGTTGCGCGAAGCATAACTATAATAAAATTATATCTTTATGTGACCTCTATACTCATCCCAGACGCTGTTAAATATTTGGGGATGAGTCTCTTTTTATATGCCCCGTATGACTGACCGGTCCACCACCAGACCACATGTAAGTTGACTGCATCAAATAGTTCAGGTACTTGGGTAGAGACGGTAAGGGGCTTGATTTACAAAGATTTGGAACCATTTCCCAATGAATTCGGGACTTTAAATGTCCATTCCATACGCGGGATGATTCGGTCGGTTAGAAATTAATATCATATTGTATATAAATTTTAATTTTGTTTCTTTTTGTTGTGCTTTCACCTTAAATTCGCACATACACAAAAATACTTATCTCCGTTCTAGGGTTTCCTTCGGCGTTGGTGCAAGTCTATCTTGCAATATTACTGCATAACAAACCAGTATTAGCAAAAATTTTGATTACAGACAAAATAAACATCTATTCACTGGGATTCGAACGCAGCAAAAGATAAAGGCACCACACAACGTCAACTGGGCTACGAGATCGCGTAAACTATGTCGTATAACTTGCGAAGCACTTATCATTAAAGCTGGGTAATGCGCATTGGCCGTGGCGTTCGATGGACAGCTCACATCATGACACCCCATAAAACGGACACTTGTACCATACATAACGGGATTTATCACATATCGTGTCACAATAAACACTTCTGTCGTAACTAGTTTATGTTTGTTATGACCGGTTAGCGATGGGGCGTCCATTTCTAGAATTTTCTATTGATGGAGAAGCACATGACATATACGATATGATATATACATATGAATATAATACAAATATAGAAGAATACAAATATATACCAGATGTACAATAATGAGTGTTTTGTTATATTGTTATTATATTTAATATCTTTAAACGAGCAATTCTTGTACATATATATATTGTATATATATATATGAACGATCTCGGAAATGGCTCCAACGATATTTTTTTAAGTTCTTATACAGCGGGTTTCAGGGGCGATAAATCGATCTAGCTAGGTATTATTTTCAGAAAATGTCGTTTAAATGTATTTTCATTTAATAAAAAAATCTCCTTCAATATCATTAGAATACAAAGCTAAATTTCGCCATCACTGTCTTAAAACGCAGAAAATCCGGGTTCAAATCTCGGTCCGATTATTTATTTTATTTTTTCTTTATTTTTCAAGTTT
>DWPA01000259.1:0-28673 GCA_018251375.1 Calpodes ethlius
TGTGCGTGTTACAAGTTAATTATCACTTGCTTCTGTGAAGGAAAACATCGTGAGGAAACCTGCACACCCGGGAGTTTACCATATTTTTTGCAATAGTGTGTGAAGTATACTAATCTGTACTTGGCTAGCGTGGTGAACTACAGCCTGTACCCCTCATATTGTGAGAGGAGACCTGAGTTCATCAGTGAGACAATTATAGGTTATGATGATGATGGTGATTACGATTCTAAGCATTTCTAAGGCAAAGATAATTAGAGAAATTCCTTAAGGAAAGGAAAGGACTATAAGTCATATCTATTATTAAAAGTATTCGTTAAAATGTAACTAAAAAAAGAAGTATTAAAAAAATATTAAAAATAGTTTTTAAATTTTAAAAACTTACTTTAAAAATATACTATATTCTTTATACCCTGTCGTTTTGTTTGAAAGAATGTTTTAAGAAACATACACCAAGCGCAGTTTTCCTCAATGCATTTCAATTTAGCGAGTGCATGCAATATACTCTTCATAAAATATAAATTTCGTTATTTATGAAGGAACATCCATAAGCTCTGTCTGCAGGTTTAGAAGTTATGAGGTGTGCCGCACCCACAGTATCGCAATACGTCGAATCACAAATCAATATACAAGAAAAGAAAAGACAAAAGTAATACATTAAAAAAATGTACCTATACCATAATATCACTTTAATTACGTAAATGACGGTCTTTTGTTTTAAAACCAACCTATTAAGATGAATTCAGTGACAACAGAAAGTGCATGAAACACAAAAATTGTTAATAAGGCATACGTACATACATTGAACATTGTTGGTCGAACGTCGACCGTATACGTTAAAAAGAAAGTAAATGTGCACTTAGAGCCTTTATCGTCGTAATAATTTATAATAGAAAAAAACCTGACGGACTCACCTCATCGCTCCGCCTCATCCCAAACTAAAACGCTATTCTTAATTTAAGTTTAATGAAACTCCCACAGGATAGGCAATAAACAGAATTAATATTTTTATTTATAAGTGGCTTTATTCCTGTAACTACAGTTATTAGAGACTTCAAAATTGGATTGTATAATATTTTCAAGAGTTTTTGTAACTCCTACGGGATCGGGTATAAAGAAAATTTATATTCTCGCTTTAAATAAGACCTCGAATTTAGAAGTAAAGAGTAGTTAGCATGACTAATAACTTTTTTTCAAGATCATTATAATTTCGACGGAATGGGGAATAGGTAAGAAAATTTTTAGTTTTGCTTTTATTTCTGTAGAGAAATTACGGCACTTATAAAATTCACGAAAAAGCCGCGAAAATTTGCTCGTATACAATAAAGCTTATTTTATTTTTTATTTTATCTAGTAAAATAAAGATTATATGCTGCACTATGTAATATATTTTATTAATATATTTATATATCCTTTCGTTCTTTATTTTTAGTCATACAGCTTATAAGAGTCGAGCATACTGCATGTTGTTTACGTTATTTCAAGGCACAGATTAAAAAATGCAAATGCCTGACATGTAGCCGTGAACGAACATTGCAAGGCAGCAAATATGCATTATTTATTACAGGCCATCAATAATGCATGTCAGATTTTACTGTATCGAGTGTCTCTCAATGCCGGTTTGCATATAAGTAACATGGCCACAGTGTGAAACTTGTAGCTTTTTGACATTTTTTCAATTAGTTTTTTTGTGTGAGTAGTGAGAGTGAGACTTATAAGCAGACGAGCTATTAATGGTAAGTAGTCACTGTGTAGCAGTCTTATAAGTCATAACACACACAATGCTCTTCCCCAAGATCTGTTACTCATTCGGGAACACGTCTCTCCCCGCACGCCTCACTTGATTGCCGAATTTAGAGGACGTTGGCCGACTAGTAACATAAAATACACCTCGTATTATAACTATTTCTCTGTTAGGCTATGATATGATACCACACCAACTGAACAATATTGACAGATATGATGGATTACCATGAAAAAAGTTTTTATTTATTCCAATGCATAACAAACGTTAGTAGTCTTGTTCACCAGTCGAAGAGCTTAATTTCTAATCTCCATCAATAGTTTAAGCTATGTTCGCCGACTACCACTTCAATTAATTCTACGAACTATGTCGGTAGATTGTTCGTCTACAGAATTCTGCTTTACCTATTCGGTCACATTGCACAAGTTTTAATTTGTAAAGGGCAAAGAACATTTTTAACATTAATGAAGTAAAAACATTTGAAGATCTATTTTTTTAATTTAAATAATTAATATGTTTAAATTTAGAACATTAACGCGTAGAACCACTGTATGTAAATTATAACCATTCCAAAAGAAACACATTCCTACACATGTGTGCGTGTTGACGAACGTAAGTACACGATATTACCTCACACTTACATTTTTTATGCTTCATTTAAGACAAACGTGATATTAAGAAATCTATCGTCGAGGCGCTATAAGTCTAAAATTTGTAATATTGTGCACAGGGACTGTCTTTAAGTCTATCACGCTTAAGTATCAAACTACCCAAGCTGTAACTACCAAAGTAGAGGCCGGTAACAAAACAAAAGATTAAACAGTTCATTTCTAAAGTGTCCCTTTTCCTAAAACCCTTTTAAACCTAAATATATAAAAGGACAACGCATAAAGGTTGTCAATTCCTTTCTATCATTGGTTGCTAGCCAACGCTTTGTTTTTAAACACTTTCTTTAATTTATCTGAAATACACATCATAACGTAATCGTAAAAATTGCCTATGATACTCCATCCTTTCATCTCCATACAAAATATTACATACATTACATACAAACAAACATACTTATATTTATATTATTAGTATAGATAAAGATAATCCTATTACATAATAGTTACTAGCAATTGATACCGTTAAGCTGACTTGAAGTCATTTTTCAACGTGTTATAAATATAGCGGTCTCGCAAAATTATTTAATATGATGGCGGTCTGATTAATCTGCAGACTGATCCGATTACTGTAGTGTGAAACCAATTAGTATAGACCGAACAGTAGTTACAGAACATTAGTTTAACGGTCTAATGCATGAGCTTGGATCTTGCACCTTTGTAGTATCATATTATTATGTGTGCATTGGAATAGAATAATAAAAAGAATGATAATTATAAACGCTAACATACTCATGCCACGCACTAGGATTCCTTGTTTCGTGGTTGGTATAAACAATAGAAATAAGACATCAGTAATATCCGTGAGTCGAGAACAAACATTTATCTGTCAAATAAATCTCTGCTGCAGCCAGGAATCGAATCCGGAATCTTTCGCTTCGCAGGAGACACTATCAACTAGACTACCAGACAGAAATTGATAATCACTTTCTTTATTTAAAAAAATAATATTTGGAAAATAGTCTAAGATTCAGTATTTGGATAAGTTTGAAAGAAAACTGACTGTAACATGAGTGTAGCTTTAGGATAGTTACAGGTCGTAAAGAATATACGTTTAGCGTCACATTTGCTGGAATTTAAGAGACGTTATGAGCTTGAGGCTGAGTATAAAATACAGAGTAAGCTTTTCTAAACATTGCGCAAGCTAAGCTTTATGTCTTATCATGAATAGGATGCATTGTAAACTTAACCATTCCAACTTTGATAGTAACCTTGGGAGAAATTTGTGTTCAAGGGTTCGAAATATAAATGGAACAATATAATAACAAGGTCAAGATTACAAATAGGAGTTTTAATTTATTTTAAGGAGTTTGAATTTGATGTCATTACAAACTGAAGTATTCTACATCATAAGTTTTTATCGTAGTTTTAATTTCATCACTAATTCACTTTATCTCTTCCCGTAATAAGTTGTTCTTAGTAATGCGCTTTGAACCTTTATATATTCAAATTTAGTTCTGATAATTTTATAAAATTTTTGTTTCAATTATTTAAATAACCGCATTCGCTTCGCTTCGGTAGACGCCTGTATATCGACACTCGACGCTAACAATGATACTGCGCAGATGCTAATAATAACTGGACGTGATATTTTGTGTAGAACTCCATTAAGTATCCAAGTTTAAAATAAACGAGTTAATTAAT
This sequence comes from Calpodes ethlius, assembly GCA_018251375.1. Taxonomy (NCBI): domain Eukaryota; kingdom Metazoa; phylum Arthropoda; class Insecta; order Lepidoptera; family Hesperiidae; genus Calpodes; species Calpodes ethlius. The sequence continues at coordinate 4,051 of DWPA01000259.1, forward strand.
GCACATTCGGGCACAGCTGTTAACATTAACAGGTAGCAGGAGCATAAATCTTACTCCAAGTTTACTTTGATAACAGTGAAAAGCCCATCTAAATCGGTTAAGTCATTTTTCAGATTAGTAGGAAGAAACGTCCAAACAACCAAAATAACTCTATAAATAATTGTTATGAGATCTATTATCTACATTAACATATTTATCGAATATCTTACATATACCATACATCGATAATTTATAAATACAATAAATTTGTACTACAAATCTAAAAAGATTTTGTATTATAAATATAAAAAATTGTACTCGTATGATGATACGATAATTAATTGTTTTCGACGTTTGGTTAAACTTCTATATTTTCTTTTATTTGTATAGAAAAAGATACATATTTAAGGAAGTGTTCGGTATCATTTATAAAAATATCGAACATCATACACTATTGTTCCGAGGTTACAACTTGCGCGATGCTATTGTATGTTTCGATACAAAACAGATATGAAAAAATAGGAGAGATTGATTGCCAGTTCAGTGAATGTACTCGTACCTATTTCCATAAGTTTTCAAGTACCTAAATGTGTTTGAATGTGTTATTTTACTAAATGAATGCATGATATCCTCTATCTTACATTCAATCGTAATAGTCCAAGGTTTCAGGGTCTATTTAATGTCGAAGGAATTAAACATATTCGATAAGTTACTATTAGTATACTCTTTGAATGTGTATAAGCTAGACCCGACGGTGACAAATATAACTTGCTGTGTTATCGTGAAAACATAGCACCTTTTCGCTAGGTCTTAGTGCTGATATAAATGCACAGAATATCGCCAAAAGTTAGTAATCAATGTGATACAATTATGTAGCATTGTCATCCGATTTGCATAGGCCTACAAAATTTCAGCTCAATCGGACTTTCGGAATTGGGTCAAATTTAAACGACAAGATTTGATTACAAACAAACACGGGACAGTTGAAACTAAATAACAGCTTGTAAATAAAAAGACCATGAATATTGTAGTGAAAATCGAAGCTAAATCGGCCTCTCTGTATTTGGTAAGAGTGATATGATAATGCTAAATATTAATATGCAAAAAATATGAAACAGGGATATAATGATGGCGGCTTAGATAATTAACCCCAATCCCATGCCAGTTTCAAAAGGTGTTGTAAAAAGAGACAGACATCAACCCTCTTGGCGATAAAGCTTCATGTAATGATTACATTATCTGTAATCTCTCTCTATTATTTCATTTTTGGATCAGAATTACTCCCACTTCGCCTACTATTACATTTTGAAACTGCTTACATAATAATAATAATTGTTAATTGAAACGTTTTAGTTAAGTTTGTCCATTTGTTCTCAAAGGTGTTTGAAGTTCACCAATCCGCACTTGACCAGCATGGTGGACTATGGCCTGTACCCCTCATATTGTGTGAGGAGATTTGGGCCCAGCAGTGGGACAGTTATGGGTGATTTTAATTTGAAAAATGAAAACGAATCGTTTTAATTACGATACTAAAAAATACGTTTCGTTCAAGTTGAAATGAGTTTTAACTGTTTAAATACTGTAGCGTTTTCTGAGGATTAGCGCTAATCTTTTAAGACGTAACTCCACAGAAATATTGGTGTTGAATTCGAGGTAGTTAATATTCGCATGTAAAGTTGTGAGGATAACCGAACTCTTGCTAACTTTTGGTTAATGTTCCGAAACGAAGTGTTTCTCCTCGATAAGTGTGTGGGTCTTCATATGATTTATGAGTCTGAACGACTTTGCCGACAGTTAGAGCGGAGTTAAATTACTTTGATGTCAGTTTATTCATGTATCGAAGCTATTTATGTTTCAGAGTATATGTTACTGTTCTGATTGTGCAAATAATCTAATGAAATTCAGACCCATGTCACAATTAAGCTAATCTGCTAAAGTTTTGCTTACCCTACAGTCTAATGTGTAATTTGTTAAATTGATTCAACAAGAACAACAATATAAATTAGTATACCCAATTGTAAAATAATTCCTTTAAAATTGACGTAGAGTAAAAATAGAGATAAGAGAGGTCTTGAAACCGAACGTCATTAAAGCTCTTTATTTGTAATTTAAAGTCATGGGGCTTCAATTTCATTTTTTTAATTCACGGTCACATAACTTGATAAGTTAGGTTACTTAAGTCGTGGTAACTATATTTGCATTTGAGTGAAAGTCAAGGGTCACAGGGCAAGGTCCTGCGTCGTATCTCTTCCTCGGAGTAGACTGAATTCTGGACCACAACATCTATCCTAACGACTCTGGTGTATAGGGGTGAAATTTTATTCTTGCCCAATAGCAGTAACCATTCATCTAGAATAAACCATCAAAAGAATCGAAAAATAAAATACTTGTCGACTTATGTAATTAAAATTAATACTCGTAAATATTGAAGTATTTCACAATTACTTAACTGTTTCTTAATTAAGAAGAGAAATTATTTATTTATTACTCAGCAGTGGTGAAAACTTAATTAAAGCTATAAGAGTAGGTATAATATTTCTTAGTTATATAGGCTACTAACTCTATGGCTGAAGCACTTCGTATAATAAAGATAAAACTTCAAGGACATAAGTTCGTTTAATCTGTATTAAATTTAATTTAATCCATTCGAGTATTACGCGCAAAAATTGAATATTCCAATTTTAACTTGACTACTTATAACTTTTCGTAAACCATTATTTATTAACTCTTATCTAATTTTGATGAACTGCTAAACATTAAAATCTACTGTACAAGCCTAACTAATATTTAGGTGTTTAATAGAACTAAAATTTACGATAGTTAATAAATTCTAATAATGGATATATATATTACATGTTTATCAAACAAATCGTACGATATTCCTAACACGATTATTTACTGTTCCTCGAAATTATGCCTCCGGGCACGATTAGCTGATACAAAACGTGATTTAAATTATGTACATGTTCCAATAACAGGTTTAAACTAGATACGTAAATCTGCTAACGTTTATATTTATTATCTTTGTGCATGGGCATCGATTACGTAATATTTTATATGCTTATGTGCGTATTAATATGAAAATGTTTTTAATAAAATTCTCCTACTTATAGACGTACAATTTTTTAAACAATTGTAACTTAGTAATACATATAGATGTTTTTCGCTGATATGTATCTTATAGTATAATATTTTATGTTGTAGATACATGGGAGACCCCAATGCCTTCAGAAGGGATTGTATAACCTCTCCAAATTTGCTAAGAGGCTGCGGAGGAGGTCTTAGTGGTAAGAAATCCTACTTAACCTGCAATCTTTAGGATGGGGATCTTTCGAAAAATTCTCCCTTGAAACACAGGTACATGTGGTATTTAGACATAATCATTCTCATTTAAAAGGCAGTCACTTGTCAATGAAAAATTTGGCAAAGACGAGAGTGTAGTGAGTACAGAGGCCCGAATAACGTCTCTTCGCCCTAGTCAACTCTCAATCATTGTCAGTTTTTTGCGCCGATTAAACACGGTCTCACAGGTTGAGTTCGTCTCCGAGTGAAGCGAGCAGTTGACCCAACTATGGATTATTTCAAACATTACCTCTTTTTTATAACCAAACGAACCTAGCTAAGAAGGCAGCTAAAGCAACGCCGTCGTCCATGGACATCAGTATAGAAACATTGTCAACCCAGCAAGAGAAAGAAAGAACCTCTTCATACCTACAGCCGAATTATAACGACCTTTATCGGCGAATTACTAAAGCGAAGAGATGGTAATTAGCCAATCAAAAACAGCCATCAGCAACGATAATACACAACCATATTTAACGATATAATTCCACACACCTCATTGTTCACAACTATATTCGAAGTATCTCGGACATTTTTTTTTAATTTGCAAGCCAAACCAGCTTTCACAACCATTGTTTATCCTGAACGTCTGTTTATTCTTCCGTAAAAGCACGAGGTTTATAATCTTCGCCCGCTATTTCGAGGCGTCGTTCGTGGCAAAATATTCGCAAAGATTTCCCAATTAACATCGCAAATAGTTGAAGTAATAAATCTGTTTATGGAAGAGATTAATGAGCACTTCCAGTGTTTTCGCTGTTGAAATCGGCGTTCATCTAATTTAAGCGTCTATTTTTAACCATACGAATGAACTTATGATTAGGGATATTCAGACTTACCTTTATATAAAGCTTTAAGACATTTATTAAGAACGTAATAATATATGTTGATTCTAAATTCAAATAGGAAAATTAATTATATGAAAAAAATATCGTTCTTTCATTTCATACATCAGTTGTGTTGTGTGAAGTGTGACATTGTGTGATATAATTAGGAACCGAAGCATTTATGACTTTGAAAGATCAGAATAACTATTAAACTTACCTAATATCGTTAGGTTAGGTTAATAGTTATTCACCTGTTTCCAGAAACTTCTATTGGCCTAATAACTTCTAAAAGTTACCTTTTGCTTATCCAAGCGAACATTTTTCATCATCAATCGTCTCTAAATTATTATAAGAGAAACTTGTCTTGAAATTCTTTAACTCAATGAACTCTTTAGGCAATAACTTATTTAACACTAGATGTTGCCTGTGGCTTCGCACAGGTCTAAAAAAGTACAACGGTAAACGGTTATCAATTTTTTTCTATCACTGGTTGCTAGGCAACGCTTTCTTGTTGGGCACTTACTTAAATTTGGGTCTTTCTACAGAAAAGAGATGTTTATTCGGAATAAACAATAGTATATAGTATTCTTCGTCTTCCTAACTATCTCCAAAACAAGAATCATACCATAGTAGAGCTCCATTAGGCCGTGAAAGAAAGAGAAACAAAAAAACAAACACACTTTCGAATTTATAATATGAGTATGGATTGTCAGTACACTTACATTCTTCAGACACAAACTGAAGTAGCCAAATAACTGTTAATTCTGTTAATCGAAATTAAACCTTTGTCCGGACATTTTAGGGACGAAAATAAAACGAATCATTATTTACCTGCCTACTCTCCTTTCCGCTTACGCTTTCACTTGGACCCCAAAGTTAGTACACGTCCGATTTACTCTTGGCCAGTTTTTAAAGCATCCATAATGTAATTTGAAGGCACGTCCGAGCCTGAAAGTACGGTGTTAGCGACACATAGCCAGTGTGCCTCAAATACGCACTAAAATTCTAGAGTGCACCTAATGGACACTTTACACTATATAGTTGGAACGCTGGAACTTGTCAATTTGAGCATAATGCTTAGAGCTATACAAATTATATTAGTCGTTAAATGCCATACATTATAGTCGAGGTAGCGAACAATTAGAATTCACATATATACGTCTGTGAAATTAATAATAACAATGCTATTTTTCATGTTGCAAGAAATAATACAATAGTGGTTTTTGTATAAAGAGCAAATGACAAATTTTGAGGTAAAAGTATTATTTTCATACAGGGTGAAGCGAGGGATCCAAAATACGCGAGCTTAAAATAATGTTGCTCTCGAGGTGGACACTACTTTTTATCACCAACTCTGAGAAAATAATTTTAAATGTATCTTACGAATAAAAATAGTGCACTACTTGAGGAAAATACTATTATTTTATAAAAGTAGGTAAATGTACAGTTTTACATATATACTTTTATAAGTAAAATTTAAATCCAATTACATAATAAAATTAACAAGGCGGAATTTGCGCGGTTTTTATATCTTCACAAACATTTTTTTTATTTTGTTTCGCACGAGATTCACTTTATCATACGGCCTGTAACTTGGTGTCGATCTCTTCGATGATTGGAACTTATACTAATAATATGTACATTCTAAGTATTATTTTTTATTGTTATGGATAAAAAAAAAATGTTGGTCCTTGTTTACGTGAAAAATTAGCTTTTTCCTAAGAGTCACATGATAAAAAAATATAGCACCAGTAGAATTCTGGTCTACCTCTGCGTAGCATTGACTATATATTTTTTTTTAACCTTAATTACCTCCGTACGAAGTCAGGGCTGTAAATTGAAAAATAAACGAAACCTCAAAATACCAAGTTTGAACCACGGCTAATCAAGTCCTAATTTTAGTGATAAAAAATAACCTTTTAATTTAATATAGTTTGGTTTACCTTTGTTTTGTTTTTGGTTTGGTGAAAATAATTTCGGAATTTTTATTATTCAGGATAAATCTATTTTAAACTACCTTTTTGGGTAAATAAATTTAGCACTCTAGCAACTTTTAGCAAAATGTCTGGCTACTGACAATTTAGTAAAAACGCTGGTGACGCATGTGATTCATGTCATCTGTCTTGCAGCTGTCAAATTTGGTTCGGTAGCTAGCTTGCTCAATTTGGCGTTTTCAGTTAGACATAGACTAGACATTTTATGATTTTAGATTATCTTTTTAGCGTTACATTGCTTTAACTGAAAGTCACGTAATTTTGGTGTTATAGTTCTAAACATTACATTTATTTCCTTTTACTATCGCACAGTAATTTCTATTTTACTCCTACGTGTGAGTAGCAATTATAATGTAGGGGTTTAGAAATGTATCATATTCATGAATGACTGGCTAGTGTCGCTTACAGTCTAGCAAATGTAAATCGAAGCTTTTCTCTAAATTAGTGTGAAATACGAAAAGGTAACATAGTTGTCACTTGAAAGCGCTATGAGACATATGTGATTTGCTAATCGCGGTTCAAAATATTTTTATACTAAATATTAAGGTTAGTTTTAGGGAGGCAACTAGCGACTTATGTTTGCGTAAACTCAATCGGATAAAAATGAGTTACACCCAAGGTATCACTAAAAGTAAGGAACACGATGAAAGTAAAACTAAATCAACACCAGTTGGTATGTTTTATTATTGTAATTGTTTAGTAATTACAGTCTTGGTTTTTGAAGGTTATGTTTTAGTGGCTATGTTTGCTTTTAGCGATGGTGGCTCCGGAGCTAAAACAGAGTAATGAGACGAATACAGAGATCACGAAAACATGCGCCGTTTTGGGATGTGAGGAATCAAAAAATTTAAACTCATCCTTCTCATTTTATAGGTGAGTTGTAGGATTTGTTTATGTTGACATAAACAGTTATGTAAATACCAGTTTGTTTACTTATCACTCACATTTACCAGATCGTATTATAACCGTGAGTGCTTATATTTAACTTTAAATAAAATTTTGTATTTCTAACCATTTTTTTTAATGCACAATAATTAATGATATACAGTGCAGTGTAAATAATAGACAATTCAAGATTTAAATTTATGTTTCATTTGAATATGAACTGGTTCACTACTAACACGGAACAGTTATAATATTCCATTTTGAGGTCTGTTATAATGGTGTCTGTGGGTCACAGTGAGCTCATTGAAGTGAAATAATAATTATTATTGCTAACAATTTTGGCTTCAAAGATTCGGGCAAAACCTGTGATTATCGTTTATTGGTAGAAGAGTGTTGCTCATTAGTTGCTTACTACAGGTTTAGGTCCTTGTAAATCGAGTGGGTATAGAGTACTTACGAGAATATTACACCACATTGTTACCACCACAATGCTGATTGATTCACTACTCAATTGTTGCGAACAAGCACATGTTACTAACCCATATCTACACAGACTAACTCAAATTTTATAGCATTTTTTAAATTGCCCAAACTCTGCAACTTATTTATCTATACAAATAACTACCATTGAAGGTATAAATGGAATTTATTTTCATATTCCAGGTTTCCAGAAGACCCAAGTCTCAGACAAATTTGGACGGACCTAACGGGCAGGAACAACTGGACCCCTACTGATTACTCATACATCTGTAATAATCACTTCTCTATTGACTGTTTTGAATGTGATGAAAGTAATACTGTTGTACTAGTAGACAAGGCTGTCCCGTCTCTTAAATTACCTGGTCATGTTCTGGAGGTAAATTACTCTTGTTTTCTAGTGATTTCAAAGATTTATATTACCCTATTCATATATGTAGGTTATGTGTAATCTTTGTAAGTAATAAAGTTAGGAGCACCAAAAATGTCATAGGTGCTTTTGGTGCATTCAATTGCATTGTGTAGGGATAATTTTCACTTAAGCTTCATTACAATCACATTATGAATACACTCAACTTAATGTATGATAAATACTAATATAATATGCCAAGAGATTGGGATCACAATCTGTAATTTAAATTTACATTCACAGTAATGTATAACACAATATGATAGTCATAATAAACTCGCTTCTTGTTGTGTTCTTCGAACACCATTGTAAGGTATAGCGATCTTTTATGAGGTGTTATTGTTGTATTACTTTTTATAATAAGGTGATATTAATTCCATTCTATAAGAATTTTCAAATGACATGTACATCACAACTTGTAGGTAAAGGTTCTATAATATATAAATGACAGGAATGTCCTGTAAATTATACTTCTAAAGCCGCATTCAGTTCTGCATATGTTAGGATTTTAGTCTGTAACTATTGTATAGTCAATTATAATTCATGTGCTTAATATATTTTTTTGTCGTCTCTTTCTTGAAATTAATCATGTTAGTAAAACACCAGCTCGAGCGCTTATGTACAATTTTTTTCCTCTGTGATATATGTGGGGGGTGACTTTAAACTGCTGTTATAAGGTATTCGTAATATCATCATCGAAAGAAGTAATTATAATCGAATTATTACTTTATCAAACTTGTGTAATAGCCCTATGACTGAATAAATATTTTTTCCGTATCCATTTCAAATTATACTGTATGGCAAAGAGCTCACGACTTGGCCCCATAGCCTTGTTCGTTGTTTGGCAGGGTGCAATAGTAACAGTGGTAATTAGCTTGGGCTTTACGATGCACTTACTCTGCGTTGACACGGTGACTAAGTGATGTATTTTTTTAGACATATATGGTCGAACTCGATTACAGTGACAACAGGAAGTGTATGAAAACGCAAAAAAAACTCATGGCCGTACTTCAACGTTCATTTTATCGTCCATCACATCCATCGCGTCCGTCCAAAAAACACCCCGCAATGTTGCCGTGTGAATGCACACTTACAGCCCAAACTTCGATGCTATCATTTTGTTTCGACTAACATTACATTTTTGTTCATAGGTTGAATATATAGATGATGAATCAGAAAACTTCACGGAGGAGGAAGAACATATAGACGAGTATATGGACTATGAGGATAATGCAGAAGATGATCCTAAAAGGAGTAACCACAAGCATTCGCCTAATGATATGAAACTAGAAACAGTCTCGCCCAAAAGAGAACGTGAACAGGTAGACAACGTAGAATTACTGAAGCTCTTCACAAATGTACAGAAAATGCAAAGGCAAGCGGTCTACCTCAGACAAAAGCTTAAAAGAAACATGAAGATATACAACCGCCAGAATAGACTTTTGATTCGTCTGAAGGAAACCATAGAAACAAAGAATAATATATTAAGTCAAAGAAAGAAGAAGAAGGCACGGATCCTGCTCTCGTTGCAGGATAAGATGAAAGAGGATACGAATGGTTTGGTGCTAGCGATGCCAACGCGACACACGGACGACTTAAAGAATTTTGCTCTTAGCATTTATAGATACTCTCCACAAGCTTACATTTATGTTAGGAATAATCTGAGGACGTTACTGCCCAGTACAGACGTCCTAGACTCCTGGTTGAATGCGGGCTACGAGCCCAAGAATGTGTTGTCCGGTAATAATCTAATCAAAGTGGTCTCCGAGTTGAACGAGTCGGAATTACTGTGCAAAGTGACTTTACGGTAGTATGCAATAAGTGTAAATTATGGATTCATATTTTGTGAATAAATTCGACATATTTTTAATGACGATCCTTTGTTTTATTGATATTGTATTTTGAAGCTTTTCTGTACGATGATTTAGCATCAATGTCTAATATACTTAATTGCATTCAAATCTGTTTGGCGACAGTGTGTTTCTGCCGAAAATTGTACTTATATTTTCCTCAAAGTCCTAATGATTTAAGAACTTTCTTTAGTGCTTATATTTCAAACTAATATCTGATTACTAATAATACTGTTAATTATATTTATTATTGTATAAAATTAGATTGTTTCCAGCACAATTGCTGGAATACTCAATTAATTCAGATCCTAAATTAGATATAATGTCGACCAACTATTGATTAAACCGGTTCAGCGCTTCTGCACGACTAAATTATGTTTGCATAATTTATAGGGTTAGTTGATTCTAAAATTACGACTCCTGTTCCTATTAATACTGAGGGGTATGGATCTGTGCTCTGGCTAGAAGATTTTCTGCACGTGTAAATTTTGCACCTATTTTAGTATTGGATTCGAATAGACATTTTCACTTTGAAGTAGCGTTGCTTAGAATAGTAACAGTTTTAGTTTGTATAGTTATAGTACATATAGTTTCTGCGCTTCGCGCTTACGCCCTCTACAAATATACTGAATGAATCTATCTTTACTTCACAACCATTCTTAGGTACCTGTACTACCTACGTCTCAAATTATTACGTCATTCCTAAGTTGAGCGGCAGATGGAGCTACAAAAAAAGCGCGCATGTCAGAAAGAGACGGCATACGTCGCGCGAATAGACGAACCGACCAAACAAACGATTCCGCTTTAGTTAGTACCGTGATGTGATTCCTTCCTAGTGAACGGCGCGATGTGGTAACCAGCGGGACGGGTTTACGTCGCGCGTAAACGAAAATAATTTCCCATCTGTTCGAGTATTGTGGAAGTTTTTTTATTGTTTTGACAAAAATGTGTACGTTGTACGCCTGGCCATATGCTAGCGCGGCGTAACGCTACGTTTTTCTATTTTTTGTGTTCGCGAAGTGGATAGTGGTTTTTGTTTTAGTACCCGTGTATTGTGAATGGATTTATTGTAACCCGATTATGAAGGCGTGCGCTTCGTAAAAGGTATGTAGATGTTGCTGGTCTCGGTTATTTTATTCCCGCTGATCTGAATTAAAACATAAGATTTCACCTACAAATAAGGTGAATTGAAAACTACGACGCGAGTGTGTGAGCCAGCCGCAGTCGCCAGTAACTGGACTTTCGCAATCACTATTCCTTAAGCGTGAGTTGCATTCCTTAAAAGTAAACCGAAGTGCCATAAAGCGCTACATTCGATCACTATTCGTATGCGTGTACATTTTTTAACGTCCTCATAAACAATTATATGTCTAGTAATCGTCAATTAGACATTCGAATCACGCGCTCCTGTCATTTCTCTTTCGACATAAAGGGCGAGAAATAAATTTCTACTGATTGCTTACCAGTAATAAAAGTTATGATTTCTTTTGTTTAGCTCTGACTGACTAATGTCGCAGTCGACTTTAATTATACGATCAGTGCCCATTTATAGCCCTTCTGTTTTTATATCGCGATCTTAGTTTGGTTCAGACGTAACCTACTATAAAAGCAATAGCAGCTCTACGTCTGCTCACTCTTGACCTTTTAATGAGCACTTATGTTATTTATAAACGATTTTTCCATTTTTAGGATAATTTCCTGTTGACCCTATTATTTGATTCAAGCGAGAATAAGCCCCAGTTTACCTATCAGAAACCTTTTCTTTAACGGTCGTTCTCTATCGGCCGTTTTCAATAACCTATCTGTTTATAATCCACAAATCAGGTGTCTAGCAACTGTCAAAATATCCCAAATTCTTGTATGTTGTTACTTTATTAACTTATCCAGAGTTTACGAATACCTGTACGTTATTAAAAGCGATGACTTTGTATAATTCTATCTATGAGATAACTTATTAAAGATTAAGGATAGATATGATTTTGGGAGCGATTATCAGATAGTTTTCCTTAGATATTTTCTTCCCGCAAACGTAGTTTCTATTTTGATGGATTAGTATCAACTGTGAGAAAATCCTTGTCATAGATACATCTCCAGTAAAGTAGTTTGGACGCATTGCCGGTAAAAAGCATTCGGGGAAACAGCTTACCTGCAGCAGAAATGTTTAGAGTAAATTCAAATATTTCACGTGATCTAGGTATGTATTATTGCGTGTAATTCTAGTCCTCTGACTCCGCATAATCAGGCCAATTTCTTGTTAATGTCTTCTGCAGAAGTAGTTGCATAAAAAGTCGTGATAATTTTCGAATCAATGGATCAATCAAATCTACGTACGTCATCCACGAAATCGTCACAAGGATTTTTAAGGTACTTTGATAATTAATTTTGGAATAATGAATGCTCTTGTGTTGTTATATAATCTCTCTATTTCGACCACGTATTACGTTTCCTTACCTACAATCTACTAGCAATCAGAAATCTTAGTTGAGATAACTGCGGATTTCGCAATGAGATATTATGGTTGTTATATCATTATTGTGGTTAAATTAATCACAATGCTGGCCAATTAATACTTTAATTATACAGTTAGTTACAATATTGTTATGTGTGATTTGATAATGAACGTAAAGCGTAAAGCTTAGCACCTGCAAGTGTTTAATTATTAATTAATTGTCCACTAAACGTCATGGGTCTCACTTAGTAACTCAGGAGGCTTACAGTACTTATTCTACCACATTGCTCGTTTGCGGATAGAGGTAAGTACCTAACTGAAGTCGTTTACCTTCACATACGAATACTAGGAGGTCTCACAGTGCTCGCGAACGTATTGGGTCATTCAAATCATTTCATGAACAATACTTGAGTGAAATTCAGTTTTGAGCTTGATCAATCTACACTCAAGTAACATCCAGTCAATCCAGATGAAAGCCCAGTTCAAGGTTCATTGTCAAATGGAAAGCAAGAATTGATTGTTTGTATTGCCGTCTTTGTCTTATTAGCATTGTTTAAAAAACTATAGAGAGGAAGACCGCGTCATATGAATCCATCACAGGGCGTTATTTAGTGGTCTACGCATCTTTAGGTATACCAAAATAGTGCTTGAGTGTTGTTTATGAAATTAATGACGAGCGCACTCAGAAATAATTGTCTTTACATTGCGTTGCTGCATTGCTTGGGCAAGTATTGTTCTTGAATACGGAAGTTAGGATACACTCAAACTTTCGAATTATGAGCGCTTCACCTACAAAAGTTTACTTTTAATATTGTCCCAAGTAAGCATATCGCCCTATATTAAGTGAATGTAAAGTTTTCACAGACGTCCAAGGGTATTAGACGATATACGGGTTTATTTATACAGCTGAAAATCTAATTTACTCGTATTTCATATCCATAGAGTTTGACGCCTGTAGAAAAGAATACGGTCATTGGAAATTAAATTCTTGAAAATGCTTTGTTTTAAGTATATATATTTAAGTCATTAATGTTATAACAAATTTTGCATATCTTCACGTTGTTACATAATATACCTTTAGCGGCCACTTAACTTAGCCTCCGTTCCTGTTCCTTTACTTAAGGTCTTTCGCCTATTATTTGTAATGCATTCTGATTATCAGGTTTGTATGTTGATGTGTTTGTGTGTATGTTTACTATGGAGAAAAACTTTATTCATTGGCGTACCCAGCTTCTGGTCCAGAGTAAAGTAGGTACGTACCGGAAGGCTTATAGTATCCAATTCAGCTGTACCGCCAATAATTGAACGTCCAGATCTTCTAATGGCAATTGATCACAGTTGCCTATGGACATCAACGGCGCCAATCAATAAAAACTACAAGCAAGGCACTGGTATGGAGGATGGTAGCTAGCCTGATAGTCTCACAAAGTTATGATACCAGTGACAATATAATCCCTATGCAAATCATAGAGTACGTAACAAGATAGTGCCTTCTATTATTTTCATAAGATCTGTAAAAGTGCGGTAATAATTTGTAGACTGTTCAGCAAAGATCCCTCTATTACTCATTATTAATTTTTAAAGCCCCGTATTCATGATCAAATGTGATCATGTTAGTATTAGGTGTTAATAAGATTATCAGTTTGCCACGATTCTTTAATAAGAGAACTGTGGATGTTAGTAAAGATTACTAATATTCCAATTTGTGATTGCTAGTTATTTTTTTCTTATTCGATGTTGGTGTGATCCATTGCCACCCCTGAGGACAGATGGTCGCCTCTAGTATCAGTGCTTATCAGTGCAGTACCTTTCAATGAAGTGATTCTATTAGTTGATAATTTTCTCTACCAATTCGTTACTTCGCACATCTATGGAGCATACCATAGCCACCTAACCTAAGCTCCCTACGCATTTACGCATCTCAGTGATGCCAACTCTATGAACTCCTACTCTATGGTAGTATCTGTAGTATGTTATTCATCTGTACACGGCTACACGCTATTGTCTTTGTCGCGCCGAAGCGACGCCCGCCGCCGCGCTGTGGACAGTAATAAAAATGTTCTGACATTGGATTTTTGGGTTTAAGCGCCCGTCAAAGGCACCGCCACTCAGGAACCAAGAAAGAGGTTGACTTTATTTTGTACCCTCACTGAACATTTAGTTAATCTACTTTGTCTCAAATTTTTGTCTTTTTTTATTCAGTAGGTAAGTTTATGTAATAATCGTTAAATGTTAATAATTACCTGTTTTACTTACCTACCTATTATAATCTTCTATCGCATACTCTGGATAAGTTAGTAGGTAAAATTATAATTAACTTGACATTAGTAGTTGCTCGGCAACTGATTTGAGGATAATGGATAAATAGAATATTATCAACGACTGTTTAATAGGGAAATACCACAAAATTGAACTTTCCTGCGTTTTTTCGCAAGAATACCAAAACATAGTCTTTTATTAAACTAATTTGTTATTGAGCGTCATGCCGGCATTTCGGTACGCGGCAAACGACATAGGTACTGCGTTGCGTGACGAATGTTTCATTGAGTGGATCAATTGCTCGGAGCTGACCCACAATTACATCATTGTTCAAATCTAATTAATCTACAGCTGGAGCAATGGCCGTTGGCTTCAGCCGTCCGCGCCGCGCTGCTCTGTGCTGTCATATTACAAATAAATGGCGGCTGATTGCAATATTTATCATCTGTCCTTTATATTTCAGGTTATATGACGGTCACAGATTAAGTATTAGGATAAAATCTTTTATAAACGTTTTTTTATAACTTTCTACCTCGAAAGTTTAACATTGTCGTCAGCAAAGTCTACTGTTGAGAACAAAACAAGTTGGAGCAAAGTCTACTTGGAAGATGGTAACGAAAAACAACTTCATTGTAAACAAAAGTTGTATTATTCTTATGGGGATTTTTATATACACTTAAGCCTAGGCTAAAGACTCATCGGCAATAAACTTTATTCTGTATAGTGCATACCTTAGCGGTTAAGTTATTTGATAGACTTCGATGCCACAGACCTCAAAGATCACTGTTAACTCAATTGTTATCATGGATACCAATCGTCAATCCATTTTAGAGGTCGTCGGACGGCATGAGATCTATCACCT
This sequence comes from Calpodes ethlius, assembly GCA_018251375.1. NCBI lineage: Eukaryota > Metazoa > Arthropoda > Insecta > Lepidoptera > Hesperiidae > Calpodes > Calpodes ethlius. Next base: position 19,381 of record DWPA01000259.1, read on the forward strand.
ATCACCATCACCAATCTATTTTGGAACAATAATATAGAATGCTCATAAACCTCGTCAATTCATCAGTTACATGGGCGTGCTACGTGATCTATTGGGCCTCTGAGCCAGCCTCAAACTATGCAAATCAGTTTCGCTTGATTACCACAATTCGACGTGGTCTGCCGGCGTGCAACAAGTCGGTTACGAAGTAATCTTTACGCGTTTCGTAACAGACATCCGCATTATTATCATATCGGCACGATACGATCAAAAAGTCTGTTTACAAATAGGCAGACGGTAATGTATTTGGCTGATTTGGCTCAATTACTGTTTTGGAGGCTGGCCAACAGTACCGACTCTCGACATAATTATTGTTAAAGCAAACTTTAAGAGGAATATTGTTATTGAATGTTATTTTTAAGAGATTATTTATCAATCGTCTTTTTTTATAAATAACAATGGTTGTATAGTAATTGGTGAAGTTGAAAGGTCCAAAATGATTAGGTCTAAAATATTAAGTGATATCATAAGAGTTTCTGCGTAGTTAACCCGAAAGGATAGCTTGATTTTAGCTCCGACCATTTTAATTTTTCACAACTATGTGAAGCCTGTGCACTTGAAACTTCCTTATAATGTTCTCAAAGTGTATAAAGTCTTCCGCTCTGTACTTAGCTCTCGCACGCTGTGAAACTAGATTAAAGCCCAAAGCAGTCAGTTTTATAGTAAATTCAATGGGAATTCAAATTATAATTCAACGATGACGACATTATTACATCGACGATAGGAATCGTACTGGTGAATCTTTGATTTGTTGATACGTTTTATCTATCACTTCATGAACATAAGTTAAAATTTGGTTTCTTGGTTTTTTTCGGTACAGGATCGTGTGAGGGACACCTCTAGCAGTGAGATTGTATGTCTTCATAGATACGCATGCCTTCTCTGTTTCTATTTAATCGTATTTTTTGTCTGGGAGAAAAACAGAGCAGCAGTGAGTTTATATCAATACCCAACAGGTTATGACCACTTTGTACTTATCTCAATATAACCAAAAGTCCACCTTTCAACGAATATGAAAAAAATCCTATCATTTAATTCAAGTTATAAATTGTCGGTGTACTTAAATATCATTCAAACCGTTTAGCCGACTTTGGTCTAAACTTCTATGCCAACATTTTCTATGGTACAAACGACTGCTTGCAAAAGATGACTAGACTAATCCATTATATCCATTTCATTTAAAATCACTAGTTCTTACATGATGCGGCGTAATTACAAATCTACTATTACAGAAAGTTTTATGCATTTGCCTAGCCAAATTTAGTTTTTAAATTACATGCAAAAGAATAAAGGATTATCTTTTTTATTTGGAAGCGTTTCTGAATTATGAACATAAAATGGTACTTTATAATCGAATACTAATGTGGTCAACCGTCATTTGTTTATTATTCTGAAGTGAGACTATTCAATCTATTTCTGACAAAGATCAAGCTGCGTAAAATGTTTTTTGTTATGAGGCTTTACTGTACAAAACCTTCCTTTTAATAACTCCTTTTAATTTAATTATCTTGGAGGGGCGCTTAGTACATCTATCATAATGTATTTAAGGGTGTACGGGTCGTAATTAGCATAACCATGTTTCAACTTTACATGTTGCTGATGAGTTGTTTGCGCACGGGGTAACCTTGTAATACGTTACAATTATTTGACTAACAGTTTATACTGAAGTTAAATAACTTTCTCGTTAATTCTGTATGTTGGGGGTTTTTTACCTTTTTCTTCGGTTTCGGAGATCATTAGAAACCTGCTTTCTCTTTTTAAGTTCTAGTATCAGTGACGTCATGCCCGACCTTCAGATCATTCATCAGATTCATCTCGTTATTGAAGCTGACTATAATGCTTGGACATATTTAAGTTCCGAACATGACTAGTCGGAACTCAGTTGCTTACCTGGCGGGAAATTTCTCTTTGCTGGAGTACTCGTTTTCAAATACTAATATTAATTTTCAAATTATTTTAATTACGCACGGTGAGCAGCGAGATGGGGATACTGACTCTATAGGAATGTCTAAGAATATTCTCAAATACATGGCAATCGTTGTCAAAGAAAGAAATTCGAAGGAAGTTCGAGTCATGATGTACACAATCACAGACGCCTCAAAATTAAATGCACCTACTAAATATTAAACCATAGCATAAAGCAAGGCTTTCAGAAAAACCTATATCATTCCTTAGTTTACAAAGAACAGATGTACGTTCTTGCAAAGTAACCTACCCAACTGTATTTAAAAAGGACATTGCACAGCGGGAATCCGCTATCTGCGGAATAGAAAACTTTAAAGTGGGTTATTTACTTTACAAAGGCGTTCTAGTTGGAACAGTTAGCGAGTTTCTACTTACGGAAGGTACTTACAGCTTGGCCATATAGGGTATATGTACAAATATATGGCCGTATTACAACCGCAAAGAATACTGGTCCTAATTCCACGCCAGCAGACCAGTGTTTCGTAAGAGGTGACAGAGGCCGGATGCCTCGCTCGTTAGTAGGATTATATTATTAGTGTAAGAAGTATAATATCATTACATGTATGATACTTTTTGTGAAACTTACCTGATTGGCCACCACTCTCTTGCTTGAATCTGCCTCACGATCCATCATGTTTCAGCTTAGGGATTAGGAGCCAGTGCTCGCTTTTATCTCTCTTTTTATTAGTCGGTAATGTCTTCGTGATGTCTATTGTATTACGGATGTCCATGGATGACGGTGGCTCACACTCAGGAAGTTCTTAGTCATATTTATCTGCTATGCACAAAAAAATACGATGCTGAACAGCAACCAGTTGGACTGCCGACCTGAAGAAGACCACGGGTTTTCGCTAGATTCAGAAGGCTCAGAAGCGGTGTGAATGGCGCAAATTAGGGTAGGCTTATGTCCAGCAGTGGACCTTTAAAGGCTGTTAGATAGATAGATGGAACAGCAATTGCAATTGTGTAACTATAAGTAATTATGATCCCATGAAATTTTCTGTAAATGCTCAGGACCTGTTTGAGTGGCGAAAATTAGGAGAGACCTATGTCCAGCAATGGTCCTTCAAAAGCTGATACTTTTCTGTAAGTAGCCATACCGCATACTCTGCACCCTTGGTATTTCAAACCTGACACACTTAAAAAATCATCTCACGGTCGATTTTATAACGAGGGTGGAACAAGTAGGGCGGGTAAAACCCCTATTAACACCCAATGCTGTAATACAGAACCGATATTAGGAAAATTGCTATTTGAGTCAGGGTTCTTTTTAAAGGTTTTAATTAACTTGCAGTGATTTCAGTATGTTAGGTTGTTACTTTTTGTATGTTTGTTTAGGTCAAATGTTCCACACTGAACTATTGGGTTGTCCGGAAGATAAAATGCAGCTCATTAAAATATTGACGAAATTAACGAATATAATCACCAAAGCCTTTCGTAAGAAAATAATAAGACTTCTAGGTAAATCTTGACATGACAAAGCTGCTACGTCAGCCGGCTACTGCAGTGTATCAACGCTCGATTGCCGACTAGTCAAGTACGAGTGCATTAATAAAATTAACCACTAAACCACTACACAACCCGTTAGCGAGCCACGAGCCCTCACGTTACCTGTTTCCATTCATTAGCGTGTGGCTTGAAATAATGGTTGGCGTGTAAAAGTAAATGTAAAGAGAGACGTGACCTACTGCCCCGGTGCCCCGGTGGAACCTCTCACTCCAGCCCTCTCGACGGGACTCACAGGCTCCAGGGAGGGTAATAGCCTATTACTTTACTATTCACAACTGTCCAAATGAAAAGGTCACGAGTACGGAACGGGGTTTACGTTACGAGCTTTATTTAAGCCCTCGGCCGCGAGAGCCTCGGGGGAGGACGAGTCCGTCTGTTAGTGATCGATATGAATATTATATTTGGGGTTAACTTCGCCCGTTTTAGGACATCACGTCTACTATATTTATGACTATTTTATATTAATTTGTGATAATAACAAAAAAAAATGATAAGTCGCTGACGATCCCTGATGGTAAGTTTTCACTATTCCCCGTGGACATTTCTAACACCAACTAACATTGCCGATGCGTTGCCAATCAAGAAAGATAGGATTAAAGGAAGACTGCAAAATCATTGTGCAAAGTTAGGTAAAACACGATTATAAGAAATTACTTTTTAAGTAATCGCTAATTAGAGTCGTACATATTCATATTTGGCGCGAAAATACTAAAGTCACAAGGATTTCTTCTCCACGAATTACACTACACTCCCCCATACCTATTTGTCTATGGAAATTACTATTTAGTATCTATCGTATGAATTTTCATAAGGCATATTACAAAAACTATAAATGGAAATTACCGTGGCTCACACAGTTCAGATTCTCTCTGACATTTAACGAGTGGAATACTAATACCGTAACTTAACCATGAGATAACCCGTCATATAACTATGCTCGTATACTGACATTTATTTTTATTTATAAATTAGTGAATAAATTATTTTTTTAATGTAACAATTTAGTACTCTAGTAGTCTCATTTATTACCTATTTCTTTCGAGTTACTAAAAAGTACCTAGTAGAGTTTTGACGGCCCCGTGGCCTAGTTGCGACCCTGCTTGCAAAGCTAGGGGTCCTGGGTTCGATTCCGGGCCAGGGCAGATATTTATGTGACTGATAAATATTTGTTCTCGGGACATGGGTGTTAGTGAAGTGTTATTTGTGTTGTCATGTCATCCGCGACACAGGGAATCCTACTGCGGGGGTATGAGTGTGTTTACGTTTATTTTATTTAAAGTAACAAGATTTTTTCCGTTCTTTCCGTCTAAGAGTGTTAGTTACGTCTAATTGCGGCGAACTGACCGTCCTACCCGACGCCCGACGCCCGGCGCGCGGCGCGTGGAGGAAGGCGATTTCTAATGGATGAGCTGGCTGGAACGCCGGCTGAATTAAAACTATAAATTAAAGAAAATAGCGACCGACCCGTGTTAAACATAGAGTAGGTACTTTTCAATTTCCGTTACGGATTTATTCGTGCAACAAAGTAGCTGTTTGTTTTTTGTGCTAATTAAATCTTGAAGTAGTGAAATATGTTTCAGATATTAATTGATCCTCTTGTGTAGTGCACGGAAGTTAAAAGGATATTCAAAATCAATTTTAAAATGAAGGAGTAGTTACTAGTAAGAAAAATTACTATCTATAAAATGTCCCACAATTACTTATTTAATAATACTAAAATTGATGTTTATTATTACATTCTCATTTAATTATAAACAAATATAACAAAAAGTAACAATTACTTTTAAATGAAATACTATAAGACAAAAATAAGGACTGTAAAATAAAATAAAACGAACTGCTTTCTATAAAATGTTTAGTATTATTTTTTTGTCCATTCGCGGTATTCAGTGACATCAATGACAATTAGTAGTATTCTAAATTTAATCCCCTGTTTCATAACATCTATTCCATAAGAGTTACTTTATTCCTCGCAAACATGGATTAAAATAGCATTTTTATCCCAAGGAATTATCCTTTTTAGTATTTTATTCCTAGGAATAAAAATAGTTGTGCTTTTAGAATGTGGATATCATTGGAATAAATTTCAATCGCTAAACAGATCAATCACACACATTGTATGAACAAGTTACTGGCTGTGTGATAAACTAAATCGCGTGCGAGCTAAATTAAGAAAAAAAGTATAATCAAAGGAATAAAAAGAAAAAAAACCGCGGGAATTCCGTCTTCGTAATTGTTTACTCAAAAGTCAAATTAGAATGATATGAAAGGGTAATAATTACATTACGATTATTTTACTTAGTTTTATTAAAAAAAGGTGTTTTTAGCATGTAGGTGAACTGTTGTTATTCGTTAGTTACACATAATTATTACCATGGGCGTCCACCTCGGCAATAACTATGCTCGGGATTCTACTCTATAATCGTCCGTTCCGCTTTGCATTCAAATATAAATTTAAGGGTTTTTCTATATCGCGACTAACACGAGTTTACTGTCAATTGTATGAGAAAGACAGATGAGTATTATAATTTTTTGAGAGAAAAGGCATTTCGTTACTTAAATACTTTTTGTTCCAGCTAATCTACGGTAATCCAGGCTACGCACGTCGCGCGTCGCCGAGATACGAGTATCTCACTTTGACACTTTTGTAAATACGCGTTATTTAAAAACAGAACTGTTCTTTCGCGGTTTTGAAATATCACTGAAGGTTTCAGATTAGACGCGCGGGTTTTAGCAATTCATAATAGTCATTGAGATATATTCGTAGGTGCGTAGTATAGTGCTACTAATGTATGTAGCTACTAGACCCGCGCCGTTGTCGGCAATATCTCATCGTATTTCTGAGAGATGGAACTATAAATCTTGCTCCCCTTCAAAATGATTTGAGCCTTCTATTCTGTTAACACACGTAACTACATGTCTACTTGAAAACAATGTAATTGTATTCGTTCCTCAGGTAACTATTTTATGATCTATATAATTGTATAAAGACTCGTTTAAAAAAAAATAAAGATTAGATAATGGTCTTAAGGCCTCTATTGTATTATTATTTTATTAGCTTTATTGTGATTGTACAATTAATTATAGATACCTAATATATTTCTACAGAAATAAATATTAAGCGAATGGATGAATCTTTTCAGAGAAATAAGACGTTTTTTTCCAGTAAAAAGTAGACTATGGTATTCTCCATCCACTCAATTATCTCCACATCAAAAATCATATCATACCAACACTCCCTTGTACCGTGAAAGGTCAAACAAACAAATGAGTATGGATATATATACCTATATATCTGCAATTTCTCACATCGAGATGAATATCGACAGTCAGACAGACAATGCGAATGACTAAAAAAATCCAAAACCAGTTGGTGTATCGCATTATACGAGTACATAAAGTTGAAGAACCTACATTATAGCGAACTTACATAGTCTTCGCACGCTATACGTTCTATATCGACGCTAGGAAATTACACAACACCATTTTCCGATCGACCGCTGCCGATATAAATAGGTTACTATAATTAGTCAGTTTTTCTCAAGATTCCTACTGAAGTAGCGAAGTATTTCTAACGAAGTAATTTATGTATCTACATATTACGCGTCAATTAAAACAATATCCGGTTGAATTCTTAAATAATTACGACAAATAAATACAGATTTCTCTTGAATAATAGGGTTTTTAAAAGTTATTCCTTTAAGTTCCATGGTTGCTCCATCCACCTATCCATTAGGTTCTGAAAGTAATGGAAGTCAAAGACATGACTTTTATTACACCAACCAGCTCTAATCCATCTATCTGAATCTATCGGAAATATTGAGTCAAGACTTTTTCAGGCCGGCAGTCCACTTAACTGGGGTAGTTTCTTTTTTCATAAAGACGTGGTTTCTATATAAGGATCTTTTTTCTCGAACGGTTATCGATCCTTAGAATAATGTGGCCAGACCAATGATTTATCCGGATAATTCAACGAGATAAGTCGTTTACCCTTATTCATTAATCAATTTCATCATGGCGAATTCAGTGACGTAAAGTAGCGAATACAGTAGTCTATAGTAGGATGTGTGTCTTTGAATTTACGTTTAGTTTGTTAATACTCACACACAGGCCAGACTTTGATTCTACGGAAGATTACGTTTCGAAGATAAATTATTCGTGCTGATATCCTCGGCGATAAGTTTCTTCCCAGGACGGGCTAATTACCTTTTTTTCAGTATTGGTCAAACACGAGCAGAAGGGCCAGCGTAGCGAGCGACGCGCGAGGAAAAACTCCATCAATAGTATTACGTAATTTCCTACGCAGCGCGGCTCTGGTGGAAGCGCTAGGTATGTATTTATAAGTACAGTAAAGCTGGAGATGTCATCGAGAAATGTGTGCGGGAAATGTGTGCGAGGACTATGAGCCTGGGCTACCAGTCAACAGAGGTAGTTTGTTTGAGTTAGACGGTATACGGATGAAAATTGTAAAAACGATAAGCTAGCTCGCGCACGTCTAAAAAGACTCTTCTTCTCAAAATTGCACTACAAATTCACACATACTTCCACAGCTTCGCTACACATTTTCGCTACCTGGCACATCTTTGATGGATTCTCAGCCTTGCTCTAATTAATAAACATGTAATTATCGTGGTAATTGATAACGAATGATGCTTATAAATAATAAAATATTAAAAGGGAAGTTACTAGTTTAACTATACAACTTCATTTTTCTTATATATTTTGAAATATTATGATTTTAATAGCAAACGCATTATAGAACTTATAGATGATGATGATGACATATATGCTCTAAGTATAACTTACTACAAAATTACTGTTTTGTGTTTACCGATCTCTCGTATATTTATATGTAATAAACATTGCGTAACGGAGACAGACAAAAAATACAATAAAGACTCGATGTCAGTCACGGGTCGGTCATTTGAGGAAATGAGCGGGAAAAAGTTTTATTGTTCCAAATAGTCTTTAATGCAACGGAACAAGAACGGAAATCGCTGTCATAATTATTTTGACACTCCATTTCATTGTTTCCCCGCTGGTTTGCTCGGTCGTGGGAACCAGCGTTGTGAGTTAAATTTTTATCTCAATAATTTCGTAATTGCAAAATCGTTTTAGCAATTTCATGTTATGTAGGTCAAATTTCTTGCACATTTATCTAAGATATTTTGCGGAATTCATTGTACTTATTCTGTATTGTTGGCAAAGCAGAAAGATGATCTTCCACGAACTTATTGTGCTCGAGAAGATGAGAACTGTCGGCAACGTGCTCTGAATTTGAATTGGTGGTGTATTAAAAAGGATTCAACAGCAACAAAACTGCACTATCTACTATGTTATTACGTAATATATATGTATTTATCATTCAATATCAATATTGAGTTAAAGTCTTTAAATGAATTATAATTAATAACGTATTCATAGCCCCACATTAAGACTGTCTTGTCGAAGATGTCATGGACACGCACAACGACGAGAACACAATCACAGACCAAGAACAGTTTAAACTATTACTAAAATATCAACCTCCATGGTATGGTTATAATTATGGTACACTGGTCCAGTAAAATAAGTAACTAGTATGTATCGAGTTATACATTTTGTACACTCAGTAGGTACTTCACTATCATATTCACTTATTACCATGTTTATACAACCTTTATGGACTATCATAAAGAAATATCACGTATTTTCGCTTAGTGCGCACTATTGAGTGAATATTAAATGTACTCTCTACCAGTTAACGATTGATGTAATCAACCTACATGAAAAGCGATAAA
>DWPA01000260.1:0-28648 GCA_018251375.1 Calpodes ethlius
TTGACTAGTGCTTTATTTATCAGTTGTTTAAAAGAAACCATGTTGAAACTTTCAAACCTCGTGAAAAAGTTTCATTTGAAAAATACTCATACAGAGATGTTTCTGTGTCTCTGATGCCCAGTTATTGATACATTTCTATCACATGATACACTAATTAAAATTAAAAATACAATAAATTACCAACCCAAGTTGTTGTGTATCCATAGAGTTTTCTACTGAGAGTAAAATGTGAATAACAGGTATCTGTCGTTTTACTACTATAGTTTCAAGTCCATCCTGCTTTGGCTCCCAGTATTCTTCAACTCTGCAAAATACTTACATTTTAAAGTTTGTCAATAGTAGTGCGAAAAAGATATTAAATAAAAGAAATATTGGCAGATAATAAACATACCTCTTATAAGTAAGTTTGGTTACTTGGTGAGGTATAGAAAATTGTCTCTTAATTATTTCGGCACAAGATATTGCCTTTGGTATTGCGACTCCTGCGCCGCTCCATACGACAGCTGTTGTTGCTTTATCTTCCAAGATACCCGATGCATGTGATAATAGATTATTCATCTTACTCCCACCTTTTACCTGTTTAAATAAAACACCACACTTATACTTTTAATTATAACTGAAATACAGTCTTAGTTTAATATTTCAAAATATAACCTGCATCCACAGGAAGTTTTCTGGTAGGTCTTTAATTGGGATTTTACTACGCTCCAGTTCTTCTTCCACATTTTTACCTTTATAATAGTTATCCATTTAAAACAGAAATTATATTAATATATTTGTTTCTCTGTCACTAAGCAGTATATAAATAAAAAACTTGCTGTAAAAAATCGTTCATGAAATGAAATACACGTCAACGTCAATAATGAAGTTTATCCGCGTTACAATTTACAATGACAATGTCTTGATATGACAGTTTTGACAATACGATATATGCAGAGCAAGGAAATAAAAAAAAATCGTCAACACAGAGTACGTAAACTACTGTAAAGCAATTATAATTCTCCGGCTAAATCTGCGTTAACGTTATGATTATATTTTCCCTGTTTAGTAAGGGCAAATAATCCCTAAGGCTATTGCGACTTGATCTCTTGAAGGTTTGATCCGTAATAAATCTATTATTGCGTTAAAATTAAAATTTATTGCGGTGTCTATGGCTATGGCTAAAAATTTAGTTGCGTAGTATATGAGTTGCTATACAAATTACCGAAAAATGTGTATAGAACTTCATTACTGTAACCAAGCACAAAAAGGAAGCAGTAGTGGCAGTGACATCAAATGCAATTTTTTGTCGATTCCATAAGTTCCTGAAACTCCAGTTTCGGATTAGTTTCATGAAATAAATAAAACAATTATTAATCTATAAATATTTTACTAATTTTGTTTCAATTACAAACAATAAAAAAGTGTTATAGATATTTTTCTTACAAAATTGTGGATTCCTTGAAAAATATTAAAAAGTCCAAAAAACCTCCTGACCCTTGTATAAGGTATGCCGTATATTATTTGACGAGCTTTGAAAAGCTTTTACACCTATTTCCAATCAATCTGTGTATAAAAACTTTTATACACAACAGTGGATCTTCCGGAAGCCTACAAAATCAGACATGTAACAGCTTTTCCTGCAATTTCTCCCCTTGAATACGTTCGAGCGTACTTTGTTAGATAGCTTTCTTGTGAAAATATTGTTAGCTTATATATTTAATAATTATCAATACCTACTTTTGCATAGCCCATCTAAGGAACTATTAATGTAATAATTAACAGTCACAATAATTTCTACCACTCAGAGGTAGAAGAGACCAAAAGGCTAGGTTGCAAAGAACCTTAAAGAGACCAAAAGACAAGGTTGCAAAAAGACTTACAACAGTTTTAAGTTTTCAAAAACTATATACATTTCAGAATTGTAACAATTTAACGTAGAATCTATTTTATTTCAATTGTCTTACAAATCTTAAGTAAGTCGTAAATTTCACCTTATAGGAATAGTTTGAATTTTTTATTAGTATTTGGGTATGTAGTAGGTATAACAAAAAACTTTTTTTAGGCTGAATCAGTAATTGTTGTTTTTATTTTATTTTAATGTATGATCTCTTCTTCTTAGTCGGTACACTTTTGTCAGAGCGGTCGTGGTCGTCATGTGGTGGTCCTGGTAGAAGTTATTTTCCTCACAGTCTCTCGCCATTTTTTCCTGTTGGCAGTATTCTTAGTACACTCGTGAAGTGGATCGTCAACAGCAGATTTGATTTGATTAGTCCAGCGAATGGGTGATCTACAATGAGGTTTGGTGCTTACGACTCTGCCCTATACCACAAGGCATTCGATGGAGTCACCGTCCAGCCGGGAGATGTGTCTGAAGAACTTAAGGGTGTAAGCTTGTACCTGAGCTGATAGATCCTGCTTGATACATGGCTTTTTAAGTATAGAGATGTTCCGAGATTCCGAGCTCCTTCTCCAGCATGACATTTCTAAAGCTTCTATCTTATATATTTTTATATCTCGCAACGCATAAGTGACGTATAGGAATATGGAGAATATGAGTGTTCGGACAAGTCGGGTCTTAGTGGTCTTGATATGATTTTTATTCTTCCATATTTTCCTCATCGATGCGTCCGCCATTGTGGCGCCATCAAGGAACCGTATGTAAGGTTGGAGAATTCGAAATTTCAGTAACATCGGGCGAGTTTTTCTCAGTGCAGTCAACAGTCATAATTTAATGTATGTAGATTTTACTATAATATATATTACTAGTACATATGGCCAAATAAATTTAGTCCATAGTTGTAATATTCACAATTACTCGTTTACAAAGGAATGGATTTATTCCGGCGGAATAGGAAATAAAAGTTCACATCACATAACCTTTGATTAGTAGCCACATAGCCTAGTTACCTAATAAAAAATAATAAGCAAATCTAATTCTTAGAAAATCTATTATGCATAGATAATAATAAGAAATAAAATACATGGTAATATTTTCAGTCAAGTACTGTTTGTACCTAAACGTTAAAATACGTTTTCCAAAGCGAAGTGAGGACGGATTACTAGTATTTACCATCTAAAATGGGACCATGTACTGATTTATTTGCGTAATAATTGTAGAAGTAAAGGTTATCTATTGCGATATAAAGTCGCTTGAAAAGTCATATTTAAGAAGTTATCAGCCAACCTCCAAAGCGGAACAAGGATTCTACAAATAGTAATTTACGTTTTTGTAATGAAGCTAATAATTTTTACGCTTTGGTTCAGTTATTTTTGTGTGTCAGTGATACGGGCAAAACATCGTAGTGCTCTAATGATCGATAAGAATTATGTGTGTCATATAAAAAGATCGTGTTTCGAGTGTTTGAAATTGCCTCACTGTTCCTGGTGTGCTAATGAAAATAAATGCTACTCTGAAAAATTAATGACCCAAAAAGGATATTGTGAAAACTCTACAATTCATCATATTGAATATGGAAGTATGTATTTAATCTTTGAAAAATCCTTTTCTAAGATTTTACTTTCATAGTTATAAAAATACTAACAACATTGAAGATAATGTTTCATACATATAAATTTTGTAATATGCAGATACGTATGTGATTTTTTCGGAATGATTAAAATATCATATTTTATAAGTAGCTAAATTGTTAAGTTAAAAATATTACCAGGTTTTACATTCGTCCTCTGTCCAAAGGTTATTTAGAACAGATCCCTTTTAGGCGATAAAACCGCCGTTGTAGTAAATCGGTATAATATCTTAATGTCTCTATTATTATTGTTATTGTTCCCGAATAGAACAGTTAAATTCAAAATGTTTTACAGTGGACATAGCAGAAAATGCCGAATGTTCTTGTGCCGGCGGAATTATGGAAAAAAACTGCATCTCTCCGGGTTCTGCAAAGAAGGAAGAATGCTCGGGCCCAGAGCGGGGAAAGTGTATATGCGGCCGTTGCTTCTGCAATCCTAATCCTGACCCCGAAAATCCATCTAAGGTGAGTAGCTATCTTGGTTAGAGAGTGAATTTGGTTATCCTATTTATAGGATTTATAGGTATACATCCGTTGAATAAAGTTTGACGATTAACTCAAGCAAGAGGGTGGTAATTAGCCAGGAAGACTTCATAGAGAGATAATAGTAAAAATAATACCAATAGTGACCCTTACCTACGCAAAATTCGAACCAAGTCGGTGCTGGTGGGCCGGCTTCCATCGTGTCTTACAAAACTCTAGGCTGTCCGCATGGGATTGGTAACAGCATATTTGACCCCTCCAATAACACCAAAAATGTATGTATTATACACCAAAAACTTATATTAACTTGATAGGTACATATACCTATAGTTTTCATCGTATTAATTTTCTGTATTTGAATTTCTTTCGCAGGCTGTGATAGGGGAATATTGCGAGTATGACAACTTTTCTTGCAATGGTCCAAAATGTAGTGAAGGCCCTTACAACATTAATGAACAGAAATATGATGAAGAAAACCAAGTGCTCGAAGAACCTGATATTACGGAGCCTTCAGAAGAATAAATATAGAATCTTCCAATTATAATTATAATTAATCAAATTAAGTAAACTACTAGAGTAATGGATGTATACTTTAATATTTGCGATTGTTGTTTATTTTTTATTTTTTTGTTTAATAAAATGTCATTAAAAGCTGGTAAGTATCGCACGCAATGAGTACCATGAATTCTTTGATCTGGAAGGCAGCTTTTCAGGCGAGGCATCAGTGCGGAGGATCTGCGCCTCAATTAAAGAATTGATATGAGTCGAGCGTCTGGCGGCGATAACTCATCGTTTTCGAGAGTCTGCCCGTTATGGTTACGCGAAATTAGATCTCAACGAGTCTATTTTCTTTCCAGTACTTTGTCTTTTATTTTCTTGAAGATGCTTTCGAACGCCTTCTTTTCGCGAGTAAATGTCGGGTATGATAACGTTTTAAAATAAACTAGGAATCGATTAAGATACGATAAATTCTACCAATTACTTAGAAGTAGGTATATAAGTTATTGATATAGGGTACAGAGTGGGCACTTAAATGTTGTTCACTTTATTGTTTCTCGATATTACAACACTATCAAAAAATATGACACTGGTCTTTAATCTAGCACAGTATAAATCAAATATATTTTCTGTTTTATTACCTTTACTTTCTCTGCGTCAATGAGCATCGTTCTCACCAGCAATCATCGACGAGACATAATCACAACCTTTGTGAAAATCGCAAAATTTTAAATTACGTCATAAAATAAAAAAAACTTTTTTTATAAAATAAAAAACCTTTTTATCTAACGTGTACATATTTATATATAAAGCAGTAGATATAGTAGATAACATTACAAAATAAACTTAATGAGGAGAGAGACGTGTACTGATTGAAAAAATTAAGCAAGACTACCAATATTTTATAGTAGTGTTGAAGAGAGGAATGTTTTCCTTTGTACATATACTGAATAACACATATTGTAAGCCTTCGTTATTTTATAAATATATATATTATTGATGGCGCTTAATATATTTAAACGATACGTCGACAGTTTCCTAATGATACAATGTGATATTCCCCGTCGAATAATATACATGGATCGTATAACAAGGCTAACTGAATTCATGCTCAATAATTGAAGCGGAATGCAGCACCGGAGGAACTCGTAGCGCCCAATTCGATTAGGAAGAGCGTCTAAATTGTTTTACACTCGATCAGCGTCATATAGGTACAAGAAAATACAACATAATTTTTAAAATTACTCTTATTCTTGTTCGCGCTTCTTGATTAATTGTCTTTACCCTATCCTATTAAAGCTTTAGCTTAGCTATCTTGCAATAATTGTTAGTGCGTTCGTTTGGGTCAAGTCTTGCAAGCTGAATTAGAACTATGTACTTACGCTCATCCTATAAAGTTGAAATTCGACACACTACTTTAGCTGCAATGAGAATGCATATTTTTGTTAAATATGCACCTGATTCTTCACTTACTAAGGTCTACAGGACATTTAATAAATTCTTTGCAGTATAAAAACGCAGTTTATATACTTTCTATTAATTTATTAAATATTAATTTTGCGTTTGTCACACTTTGACAATATTTAATATTTTATTTTTCGTAAGTAATTTATTTATGGACAGGGTGGCAGATATAAATTTAGTCAATTATTTCCTTTTAAGCCATAAAAGTTGAATGCGCCGGATGATTGTATTATCAAGCCTAAATTCACGGACAAGTGACCGATCCTGGATTTTTCATTACGACACACAATTTTACCATAAAAATGCTCGGTACGTCCAGAGGCGAAATGTCGTAGCATAAATTTTAAATAACGTTTGGTATGACAGCTACGACTGAATCCGGCCGAACCGTATTCTCCATCCTCATCACTAAACGATATTATTCTATCTTTTTGATGCATTTTTTTCATACGAAATAATTGCATTAGAAGTAATGCAAAGTACTTTTCTATAGGTTAGCAAAACAAAACGATTTATTTATGAAAATTACATGAAAATTAAATGAGGTTATACTAATTGATCTACTGAATCACATGATTAAATGACGTTTACGATTCTTTACAGGACATACAGACAAGCATTCATTTTTATATATAAGAAGAAGAAGATGAATTGATGTCTGTAAATGTTGTCTGAAGATTGAATGTCTGTAATAGTTTGGTCCATTCCTTAATGTTCTACATCAGATACGTACCCCATGCTTTTTATATATCTACAGTAAATACTTTGACCCAGGGAGGGCAAACGCATAGTAATTAAGAACTTTTATTAATAGAAATAGGTACGTCCTCGGAGGCGTACAAATACCAGGGGAGGCAGCAGCGCTTCCTTCTTCCCCCTCCTCCCCCATCGATACCAAATTGTTTTAGTAAATATAAAAGTTATAGTTGTAATAGTTATTTGCAGCAAACTTAGTTATAGTTACCGTTCATTACATTAAATAACTTTTGCTATAGCAGTTTGAGTTACTCCTTAGTATTCGATATGGGTTAAACCCAATCCAGCTTCACTAAACTTTACATTTTTAATTTACTCTATCAAAAACAAATTACATTTAATGACATTTGTTTTTAATAATACTTTCGATAATCCTTTAAGGGTTCCACATAATTTTTCCGTACCTACATTATTTTTTCTGTACATTTACTAAACGCTCTCCACATTGCATAACTTTTGATAACAAATGCACATCTTCTTTTTTTGAACGAAATTTCCAAAGATATTATACGCTATGAGGTACACAAGGGTAATTGTGCGATAGAGTTAAACGTAACCATGTCAAATTACAGCCTGCTTGTACCTGCTGAGGGTTTGAGCTAAGTCACGGAGGAACGCCGATAGATCGGACGATCGGACGAATAGATCCGTATTGAATACAGAATTCTATAAAGTGATACTATTTATGTTATTTCGGTGAAAAAGGTTATCAAGGTTATCGTATATGAAACTATTAATAAAACTATTATCACGCTTTTATACTGCAAATACTTGTAGCATAGTACTTGTGATCTTGACCATTGAAGAGCTTCCTCAATAGTATCATAATCATTTGAACCCATTCCTAACTAAAGTCATACTTCTCATAAAGATGCATTCCCATCGAAAACAAAGCAGTGTGTTATAGGATTAGAGGAAGTAGTACTAATTACATTTGCAGGTCTTGACCCAAATAAATATATTAACAAAGTAACAAAAATTGCAGGTTTTAAAAGATTTAAAAAAAATGTAACCTTGCTGTTCGTCGTTAAGAAATTCTTCCATCTGAAGCCAACCTTAAGAGTGACAGTCGGGTAATATTGAAATATATGATGAATGTGCAACTTTATACTATTTAATATCTGTAATGAGTTTCCTCATCTAGAACCAATCCTGAGTGTAGGTACTAGTGTGAAGACAGGCTTATAAAAAAATTGCATTGTCATCGGAAATAAAGCAATATGTCAAATTCCAACTCCTTATAATATTCTTATTCACTTTGCAAGATTTAACCCACACAGACAGGTTAACCCACTTAAATAAAGTTTTTAAATCAGTTGCACTTGCTTTATTTAACTAAATATTAATTAAATAGGTACATATTAGTTAAACTAAGTGTGCTTTATAACTTCTTTATTTTTAAGAATTGCTTTCCAAATCGGATCTATTGGCTAACGGTATCCAATAGTAAAATAGTTGAGAAGGCAATTCTACAGCTAAGTGTAAGTCGAGCTAATCAAATAAATTTGATACGAATTTACATATCGAATAATTCAGACGCGTTCGTGACTGGAGTGACAACTGCGAGTTAGATGTCAATGAAGTAAATGGAGCGGAGTGTATAATATATTATTGCACAAAGAGATGGGAGATCACACATAATAATATGGCATTGGTATTCCGGAGCGGGAAGAATGTGCGCGTTCCGTCGAGGCGGCGACTTCTCGACGTGCCTGAGAGGCATCCGCGCCGCCCCCGCGCCCGCGCCATCCATTTATGATGCCGTCATTAAATTTCACGACGATTCGAAAATCTCAAACTATATATAGCACCTGTATTAAGTAGGTACGAAATTTATATTTCTGACATTTATTTTTATTGCACACATTTACAATTTTATTCTCTGGTAGTGTTACTATTTGCGTTTGCGTTGCTATTCCTTCCCCTGCTGTAAAATTAATTACCAACAAATTCATTACACGTTTCCTTTGCAGTATAGGAATTTCGGCCTAATAAGGGTCGGTTTCCAGCACACCTAGGAATCCAGACAAACCGCTTTTCTATTCATAGTCACACTCTAACAATGTATGGGAAATTACATTAGTTTTCTGCACCAAATGGCATTAACTGGTTGCACCAATGTGAAGAGATGATGTTTGCTAACGAGTGAGCTAGACACGGATTATTATTCGTTGGTTTCTACCAGGAAAGTTCACTTTAAAATAAAACATTAAAAAACCTAAAAACACACATTTGTCAATAGTACCTACTACAGCAAAAGGACACCCTTAGGACTGTGGTCACCAAGTTAAATATATAAAACTCGTCTTATGTTTTCTTAATTAGTAATAACGGTTCAAGAACATCGCTTCACGATTCCATCATATCCATGTAATCAAGTCAAAATTAGGCATCATAAACATTATAATATATTGATTCCGTTATTATTATATATTTATGTCATTATAATATATTGACATTATAAATATTGATTCCGTAGAAAATAAATGATAAAATAGAACTTAATACTTGAAAGCATTTTTTTAAAATCGATTCAGTATTCTTTGACCCTGTTAACTAAAGAGAAATATATAAAAATACCCATAGTTTATCGTAGTATAATATACAGACATTGATTTCATTAGTTGAAGTTATATTATGTACGAACTGGTGCAAGCGACTTCATGAATATTATTTTAATAGTCATACAAACTATTACCCCACATTTTATTGCTATAAAATCTGTTTTCAGTACTCCCCCTACGTAAATAATCTCTGTACAATTATATTGTGTCTTGTTTGGCAGTAATAGTTTAACATATCCAGTGTTGAAGAAATCATATTATCATAATCAATCTCTGTATAATACGTACAGTTGTGCTCGCCTACTAGTAGAAATTCAACCGTTATTATAAAAAAATTATAAGCATTTTTTTTTACTTTTTTATTGATTACCTAAAGCTCGTCGATAGGTAGCTACGATTGACAAATAGAAGAGAAAATGCTGTTGTCTCGACGTGTCTGACTCGACATTTAGAATAGATATTATACCGAGAAATAGATAGATATAACTAGTACAACAGAATAAGAGATAGATTTTTTTTTAATCATATGATACATTTCAATTGTATTTTGAAGAGAAAATAATTTATGTTTTAAAAACTACTCTCTCTTCATTCTTACCAAATTACTGAAGATCGTGATTCTGACGCGAAGCTTTTATGATAATTTGTTTCCATTTATGGCGATCAGCGGCTTGGTGGAGTGCCGTACTTACTGGTATTTCCTGGTGTTTTGATACCTGATCCGACCATCCTTTAGATCAAACCAAAATTTTGCGTGTTATCAACTAGATTCTCCATGTTATCATGTCGTCTCCTTGCGGAATGTCCAAGTTATCTGAGAATATCGTGCAAGCAAGTGCTGGATGGTTTTAGCTTGGAGAATAGAATGAATTGATGGAATAGGATTTTAGTTTCCTAAGGGCGGAGACATTGTTACGGTTAGCTGTTCAGGGAATTCTTAGTAAGCGTCGGCATCTACTGCATCATCATCTACTCTTTCTCTGTCTGTTCCTTTTAAGATCTATGATTCTACACCATTTCAGTCGCTAAAGAATCGAAAAGAGTCGTGTAATCGGCATTGTGCAAATGGAACAAAAACGATAAACACGCTTTTATACTGCAAAAATACTGCGCTGTTCACCATCGAGAAATTTCCTCATCTAGAGCCATCACGTGGTATCAGGTCATTCTTGTAATATTCATCGGAACTCGGAATCGCGCGGCGTTTTAACTATTGTGTACATTAACGAAAATAATTAATTCTTTGCGATGTTCCTTTAAAATTTGGCTTTAACTTTGCATGAGAAGTAGACACTTAAAATTTGAATTTTCCACGAGTACCTACCTAGAACTGAAAGGAAGAGCTTTTAGACTGAATATTCATGCAACCGCACTCGTTAACGTAGATTTCACTTTTATCAGTAAGTCATTATTATTACTGAGTACCTTACACTATTCTGGGAAAATAGAAGGTTTCCAAGACAACAACTAACTGGACTGCATTTAAAAACTTATAATTACTCAATAGAATTTATAAATTATATTGGAAAACAAACTTACGATAAATTGTACCTCGAAAAATTATTTTGTCATATTTTGTATTTTCCTCATTTTTTCATTCAGTCAATATCACATGAAGTAATATGGATATTTTTTATGTTCTTAGTCGTCTCTCAACTTTGGAATTACTTGCCTAAGGTAAGGACTTTGAATGAAATCAAACATTTGCTGCAAAAGCTCAAAGATTGAAGGTGTTTTATTTTTAAAATTCTATATACCCAAAGTAAAGAGAATGTTGAGGCAAGAAACATTGTTTATCAATGTTTTGCATTTTTTTTTCACTAAATTTTTTTTTTATATTCTTACCTTATAGTATAACTACGGTGTAAAAAATTCCTCAGTATTTCGGCTCACAGCTGAAAATTACATTCGAGTTATATTTTTATAACTCTTTTTCATTCACATCTCTATGTTTTCAGTTCTTATCTTATTTATATGACATTGAGATTGCTACCAAAGTCTAATAATTATATCTACGAGTTTTATTGTCGTTAAAATTCACGTCTAAAGTTGCTAAGAGGTATAGCTAACTGTACGTGAAGACAGTAATTTATTTTCCTTTGCTTTGTTAAAGCAGGTGTCCACTCACAAGGCACAATCCCTTTCTCTCGTTAAGGAGACTAGATGCTGTCCACGTTACTTTAATTCAGTGGAGACGTCATTGACTAAACCAAGTTTAGTATGATATTCTAGCTTTACTTGCTACTCGTACAAAAGAGTCCGACTAGTTTCAGATCTATTTGAAGTCCTTAGCTCCTCTTAAGACTAAGTTTGAAACTTATTGGGGGAAAAGCGCATCTTGCTTTTCTTTCTCTTCCTAATTAGGGACACGTTTCTAATTAGTTAAATAAATATGGTATCATTTTTGAATCGATTTTAAAAATACTTCGTTACGGGAAGACCTTTAGCTGACTCAATGGAGTGCTTTCGGGGGAGATGAGTGGGACATAAGTAATAAGCGAGGGCGGCGATGACGTTAAATTATATAGGACACAAACCGGCACCGCTTGATAGGACTTACTGTAAAATTAATAATATTATTATCAAACTATTAATATAATATTATTATTTTTCCGTGAAGACTACTGTCATCTTTTTGCTACAACAGCTGCCAAACGATTTTTCATATTCCGTCTAGGGAATTAAGAGCTTTCTTCGTTCTCTTTTTATGGTCATTTATAATGTTACTGATGTCCGTGGGAGACAGCGACCACTTACCACCACGTGGGTACATAGGACATTGACAGTCAAACTAACGTTATCGATAAGAGTGTGAATAATAACCAAAATAAGATTATCAAGAAGGCTTGAAATCAATTTGGTATTAAGAAGCTACGGTATTTCAAACTTATAAATGTTTCACGAATTTAAATAGAGTGATTACGAAATTAAAATAAAAAAAAACTTTCTTAATCGGTTTTTGGCACTATGAAAATACCTGCTGATTAAGCGGAGAAAGATACATTTGTTTAGAACAATTAACTATTATTTTTATAAACTTCTGATACTATACAAAAATTGTTTGTTTATTTTAGAAACGTAAGGCGTTAACTTTTTTAATATCGGAGAAATATCTTGAAACAAAAACATTTGAGTGCTTCAAGTAGTTAATGTAATTAAAAATGATTGATTAATTTAATTTAAATGGTCTAAATTAAATTGGTGTAATTTTTATAATTTTCACAACGATAAACTCCAATTTTAAAGCTTTCAGTAATAAGCTCAAGAAGATAAAGTTCGATTTTGAATGATATATAGGTATACATAAAATATTATCGTCGAAGACATTAGCAAAAATCGCGATTCTTATGTCCGTGTGCCATTGGCAGGCCGTAGGGCGCTACGCGCGGCGCGCCCCGCGCACCGCTCGACCACCAAAGGCCAGAAGGTTGTCACTGCCGCCTGCCGCCCGCCGCTTGCAGAGTCACCCAGAGGACGTCGCGGGGCTGACACTGCCGCAACTTCATGAGAAACACTTCGCAATTATCTTAAACTTTTTTAGTCTTTTTGAACTCTTAAGTAACTAGTTGTAAATAAGTGAAAAGCCATGGATGTAGAGGAGTTCCGCGTAAGGGGTAAAGAGATGGTCGATTATATTTGCACCTATATGACAACTTTGCGTACGCGAAGGGTTACACCGTCGGTCGAGCCGGGATATCTTCGAGCGGCGTTGCCAGCTGAAGCACCGCTTCTCCCTGAAGCATGGGACGACGTGATGAAGGACGTCGAAAACAAGATCATGCCGGGAGTCACCCACTGGCAACATCCTCGATTCCACGCGTATTTCCCCTCCGGAAACGCGTATCCATCTATTCTTGGAGATATGCTGTCCGCGGGGATTGGATGTATTGGTTTCTCATGGGTAATTTAATCTTTATTTTCATTAATTATTTTTCTAACTTTCAGTTACAATTGCAATCGAAGAACTCCTGAAAAGGAACCATTTAACGTGGCCAAAATTTTTATAGTAAAATCATCTTAAAGTTTACCCTGCATATACATGTTACTGAAAATAAAGACCTTATTAAAATGAAATGACATTGAAAAGTAATTCTTTCCAAAGACTTCCGATTAAGTAGTTATGAATGGTGTTAAGCTTAGCAACTCGTTTTCGCAATGACGTACACTCTTGAACTTGGCATTTTCACCCCATCACAGTGGAGCTAAAAAGACACACACTTAAAAACAGTCTCATTTGCAGTTTTCTTGACTATTTTGATTCACAGCTATATTTTTATCTTGCATTTTACGATAGATACTACCAGATATGTATATGTTTATGCTTAGCAAAAGATGAAAATTGAATTCTAGCATAACTGCAAATAATATATCGCAACTAACAACCCACGTTATATAAATAATAAGGTTTATATTTATTTTGTTAACAATCCGAAATGACTAGCGGAAAAATATTTCTTTAATGAGTTCTCGAACTAAATTTGTTACAATGCACTTTAAAGACATGCAACAGTATTCAATCAATACTGAAGTTACCGCGCATGTAAATAAATAATAAGCTAAGGACGTTTCCTGATAGTATCATACTGTAAAGCAGATGTAGTATCAAGTAAATATTTATTTGATAAATTACAAATAAGTTAAGGCAAATCAAGTCAACCAACTGACCCATGTGGAACATTCACGTTGATCAAGTAACTTAGTACAGTTTTATTAGAATCTCAGAGTAAAACTATTGCTGAATATATAAATTTACAATGATTTACACTAATAAATAAAATTATAATGGTCTCGTTACAAGTAATTCGATTATTTATTCTAGTAAGTTACAGAATTATTATGCATTTTTTTTTAAACTGACACGGGTTCTCTAACTAAACGTTAAGGATTTTCGTTCCTACTAAATCTTCATTGTATAAACCAAATGAAAGTTAATGATATATGATGCCAACTTCTTAAGTAATACGTATATTAAAAAACTAAATTCATAAAGAAACTTATTTTCACTTAAATTTAATAAGCACTAATTTATTTGGGTTTCTTATGCGCAAATGATTGAATACATGTTTTGTTTATAGGCTGCAAGCCCTGCATGCACAGAATTGGAAATAATTATTCTGGATTGGATGGGTAAGCACTATGTCTTTTATTTAACCAATACCTGAAGCACAAACCTAGATTTTAAGAAGATTTTAAGATACCATTTAGTCTTTTGTTAAAAGACAAAGCTAAAACACTTTTTTTGAAACAAAGGAACACCGAGCTATGCTTTCTCATTTAGGTTTTTTTTAAATAAACGATTTTTCTACAACAGTAATCAAGTAAAGGTACAATATTTCTCTGACGTGTAGCCACGCAGCAGTGAACAAAGCAAGTTTCTTTTTAAGATGGAAATGGATTAATAATATGAATAACCGATAAAAATGCATTTTTAGGATGGATTGGTTGTTTGCCGAAGTAATTCTCATGGTAACTTTACAGAATTATTATTAAACTTATGATAGGTCATTTACAACCCGTGACGGTATGAGAAATCGCGTCACCATTCAAAAGCACAGACTCTAAATTTTAATACTTTGTTTTTAAAATTATTTTCCGCTTCCATAGTATTGTCTGGAAATAGTTTATCTGAAGGCTCATTGCACTTTGCCATTTTGTTGCCTCATACATATTTATTTGTTAAACTATTCACGACAGAGAAGTGGTAGATTGTTTCAACACTTGGTAACATTAAATTTGTAACTGCTACGGAACGCCAACAAACCGCAAAAGGGATGCAGAATTTTCTAAGAGTAGTTCGCGTAAGATGTGGTTTATGTTCCTCAAACATTCTTTAACTTCAAAGTAGTGAGGTTCGGACGAAGGTACAGTTTATCATTTCTAAGATTACAGGTATATTTAAATATGCGGTGGCGTGTAACCGTCGGGTTATTGAAGCAATATTTGCATGAGCACAAAGCTCACTGAATAACATTTTGCACTCTCAGCAACTTTAGAGAAATTACATTGTTCGCATGTTTAGCGAATAGTACAGATGCAAACACTCGTAGCTTTATTAAATATGAACATTTATCACAGACAGGTAATAAACATAAATATCTACCTAATTTAAAATCCATAACTATAAAAATCTTTGCATTGTTCGCGGTTAGATCAACGATTGCATCCTTTAAAGTGACCTACGTACAATTTAATTATTTACCATAGTTTATTATTTAACGTGTAATTGTTTACTTAAAGTCTTTGCTTTGAGCTCATCGACTTTATTCTATTGTTTGCAACTGACTGAGTTATATAACACGGTCCACGTAGGACGGTATATTCACGGACAAAATGTAAAAATCTAGTGATGTTTTAGTTGAAAATAGCAACCGAGGCGGGCGGTATAAATGTTGTTTCTAGAGTTTAGCATTAATTTTATTGCATTCAGTTCCAGACCTGCGCAGGGTCATTTTAACTTCTATCGCACAGAACTTGAAAACTTCCCCTTGTTAAGAAATAAATACTATGTTTAATAAAAATATTCTTAATTACCCATATTTAATAGATAGGTTTGACATAGTTGAACACTGTTGTTATCGCAGGCAAAGCTATTGGATTACCGGCAGCTTTCCTAGCCCTCGAAGAAGGTAGCAAAGGAGGTGGTGTCATAGAGGTAAGACTCATAAAATTAGCATAATAATCAGTTGAGAGACATCAACTATAAAAGGATCTTATGTACCCAGGGATCGGCGAGTGAGTGCGTTCTCGTATCGATGCTAGCCGCTCGCGCCGCCGGCATCAAACGACTCAAGCACCAATTTCCAACCGTTGACGAGGGCTTGCTATTATCGAAACTTATAGCGTATTGTTCCAAGGAGGCGCACTCTTGTGTCGAAAAAGCTGCCATGATCTGTTTCGTCAAGTTGCGCATTTTACAACCCGATGAGCACGGGAGCTTGAGAGGCGAAATTTTGAAGGAGGTGCGTATTATTACTTTTGGTTTATTTTGAAATTTTAAATAAGTATACGATTTTAATTACCTCCGCACTCGAATTGTAAGTTGCTACTTTTCCCTGCAAAAATATCATAATTAAACTACAGCTTAAATAAAATACATATTGCCCATATTATAAATAATTTAAATATTTGTTTTAATTTGGTTTCTAATCTGGGAATAGCAAAGGGTTACCGAATCAATATAGATACATCGTGTCGAACGTTTGTATATATGTTATGAATATAATAAATTTGCAGCGTTTTAAGTTTTACATTTTGGAATATTTCAAGTATAGGTAATGAACAATATTGATTTATCGATTAATCGTATGTGTCTGCCTTACTATATATATATATCTGCAAACTTTTAAGAGTCTGACAGACAGCTTCAGAGACGAACCTTAAATAATTAAAACTATTTAACAACATACTAAAACAACTAAATAACGGTTTAATGAGTCATTAAATCTAACATAACGATTACCTTTAAATCGTATTTTTGGTTGCACTATAATCTCGTAAAGTAGTTATGTGCATTGACATTTTCTGCAATTTACTGTAAAAACAAAATATTGATTAACTACATGTTACCTGTGGCTTCACCCGCGTGGGAAGAAAAGCACCAAAAAGGTTGTCAATTCCTTTCTATCATTGGTTGTTTAGGCCCTTTCTTTAATTTGAATAAATTTACATTTTAATGGATCTTCCCAGATAAATAAAGTAAAAATTAGACTATGGTCCTCTTCATTCTATATCTATACCAAAAATTATACCATACCGACGCTCCTTTTCCCATGCCATGATAGAACAAATATGCTTTCTCATTTATAATATAGTATGGATGGATGACATCAATTAGTCGTTTGATTCATGAAAATTCTAAAAGATTGAACGATTTACTGGAAGCCACAGTGTAATTTTATAACCTACCTATGGCTTTACTAAATGCAATCGTCGGTTTCACATAAATTATAGAAATTTTATTTAATTATCTATTGATTTTCTGGTGGAGTATATTGGAAATCGTTAGCAACTTATCTAAGCGCTAAGACAGGCTCTAGGGGTAGCTCAAGAGTATAATAATCGAGCGGTAATTGCAGTGAAGTGTAGGGTTGTGGCCGATGCGGTTTACCGTTGGGAAGGGCGTAAAAAATATCTGTGTTTTTTAAGACCTATTTGGTACTGGAATATAAAGTCGTGATAAGGGGAAGCATCTGGTGTAATAAGCTTATGAGAACCAATAATGTGAATCGTGAAAATAAAGCATGATTTGACGATGTGTAGTCCAGCCGTAGATGATCCTGCTTATCCAAAGAGAATTCTAAAAAATTCTAAATTTGATTCCATGCCAAAGCAAATATTCATGTCACAAAAAAAATCTATTTCTAATCGGGTCGTAATTTATGTTGACATCATTGTGTATTTTAATGGTAGCTGAGAGAGCTTGAATTTGTATGCATATAATACCAAGCTGGTGGCTAAAAATAATTATTTTCATATTAAAACAAAATTAATTGCATTCAACTGTACAACCTTGTCATTACTAATATAATTTCTATATCTAAATGAGTTCATTTACCTACAAAGCAAATATAAAAATTCAATAACTGAATGAAAAAACGGATGTTCATATCGCGGACGTAATATTCATTACAATCTTATTAAAGTTCTCTCTGAGGAATCGGCAGCCCTAAAGCGTTGCCGAGATGTCCCGCAGGCGCCGCGTTTAATGACTCGTCGCGGATGCCGGAAATACGTGGCGAGCCAGACCGCCATTGTACGCCATTTTCTATGCCGCAAATACTGAATTTCATGATTCCAACCTCTTATTAAAGACGACCGCCTTTATTGAGACACGCTTTTATGACGGAAAATTACGATATTTATGACAGGCTTACGACGCACATAGCACATACCGATTTCAATTTTATTAACGTTAAAATAAATGTAGTTTTTATAGAGTATTTTGTAGGTAGTCCGTTCTTATAATATCCTTTGTTTAGAAAGAAATATCTGGGGTATAAGTTCGGGATTAGTGAAGGATTTAATAACCGTACCTGAAATAACATTTGGTATAAACAGGCATTGAATAAAAATTATAAGAAAATGTAGGTAAATAAGTATTGCAATCCAGAAAGATTAATACCTAATTAGGTTAGGATATAATAACCATAATCATAAGGCCTAAAATTATAAGGCGTCACGCAGAATATTGTAATTCTTAGATGTCGTGTTCTAGTCGTTTATGAGACAACAAAAATTAAAATTTTACTACGTATTCAACTTCGCTATGGTTAACTTAATTGCAATCGCGGTATAAATTTAATCAGCGTCCCTAATAACTACGTTAAGTACCTACCTACCTGTTTTATGATTCGGAACAGACTTTAAGCGTTCGCTTCGGCAATTTTGTTATAATATAGACTATTACAATGTATTATATTTATAATCGATGCGTAATAGTAATAAGGGAAGAGACAGAAATAATTATTTGAATTAAAATTAAATTACAAAGGAACATTTTTATAACCCCCACTACTACTTAATAAATATATTCTCGGCGGTGTATCGAGCTCATAACCTTTTGTTCTCCAGACAAGTTTACCTACTGAGCTATATGATAACTGACATATAATTAAGGATTTTAACAATAGAACGTTTAGAATAAGCAAACATGAATATTTTCAGGCAATGGAAGAAGACGAGGAAGCAGGCCTTGTACCCTTTTTCGTAGCAACCACTTTAGGTACCACCTCGTGCTGTTCATTCGATAATTTACCCGAAATTGGGCCCATTGTGAGGAAATTCCCAAGTGTATGGCTACACGTTGACGCCGCGTACGCCGGCAGCGCTTTCCTATGCCCCGAGCATAAGTATCACCTAGCGGGTATCGAATATGCCGACTCATTCAATACCAACCCGAATAAACTCATGCTAACTAGTTTTGACTGTTCCCTGCTGTGGGTCACCAATCGTTATCTCCTGACCTCCGCGTTAGTAGTGGATCCATTGTACCTCCAACATTGCTACGACCACACTGCGATCGACTATAGACACTGGGGTGTGCCTCTAAGCCGCCGGTTTCGATCCCTCAAACTGTGGTTCATGCTGCGAAGCTATGGAATCAGTGGGCTGCAGAAGTACGTTCGAAAACATTGCGAGTTGGCTAAGTATTTCGAAAAACTTGTCAAGAAAGACGAAAGATTCGAGGTCTGCAACCAGGTGAAGGTAATTATTACAATACCTAACTTTTGTGACATTTTTGTTATTAAAAAGTTATTTTTCTAATGCATAATACTAGGTACTTAATATGCAAAGTGTAGCAACAAAACTCGTAGTACGTACCTGGTTTACAAAATTAATATATATAAATGCCTGTCTTCTGATACAAAATACAATACGAGTACATATAAATATGGATGTGATAAAACAGAAAATAAAAAGAAAATATATAATCATGACATTATAAATCTGTATGGGATTGGGAACATTTAATTGAGAAAAACATAAATTCAAATCGAAAACCTCAATCCTTGTCACATATTAATTTTCAGTTGGGCTTGGTTTGCTTCCGTCTTGTTGGTGGTCCTGACGAAACACCAGAACAAATCGATGAGCTGAACAAGAAGCTCTTGACAACAATAAACGCATCTGGAAAGATCCATATGGTGCCGGCTTCGGTCCGTGACCACTTTGTAATTCGCTTCTGCGTGGTTCACCAACATGCTACCCGCGAGGATATAGGTATACACAATTAATTTTACAAACTTTTCAACAAATAAATTCATTATTGTTAACCGAACAATTAAAAATGTTTGGTAAGTTGACGTAAGAGTTTTAAAAATGGATGTGTAATGTGCTGAAAACATAGACTTTTTTTTCTAATAAAAACAATATGGATCCTTTGCTAGCTCAAAAATATCATACCTATATTGAATTTTTCGCTTCGTCTTATGAAAAAATTATAAACAACAGTTACCAAAAATAGCTAGGAATGCACGGATAGGCTATGAATTTTTTGCCACTATCGATTTTTTATCTTTCACGGCACCACTAGACAGAATGCAATTAACACCATTTTACGTTTTCAGAAATAGCTTGGGATATTATATCGGACTTTGCTACCGAGTTACTGGAAGGCCCAGACAAGGAACGGGTGTGTATAATACCTTATGTTATGGCAGTAAAATATGTTACTGAGCAAAAAGTCTAGCGAAATGTCGAATAATTTAATTTAAATAAGTTAGAAGGTAAATAATATCATTTTTGAAAAGATTTTATTATTATAAGGTCTCTGGACGGTTAGCACAGAATTCAAAGAATGAAAATACTTAATCGAAAATATTTTACAGTATCATGCAAGCATAGAAAACAGGGTCAAGTCAGAGATTTCATACACATTGTACGTCAAAGGAACTGAATTTTTGGAAATTCTTAATTACTCTTATAATAAGACCTAATTATAATCCGATCTAATTAGAATGTACTTATTAACCTTGCTGCACATAATTACAGGATTTGAACGAGGAGCGCGCTCGCCGCAACCGCGCAGCGCTTGCGCACAAGCGTTCATTCTTCGTCCGTATGGTCAGTGACCCCAAGATCTACAACCCTGCGATCAACAAGACACCACCGCCGGCGCCCACCACGCCTGGCTCCCCACCGCCCTCCGCTGCACCTGTCACACCCGATACGCCCTCTGACACAGGGTCTGTGCATATGATGCCATCCACTCCGTGAGTAAAATATGTTGTAACTATGTAAAATATAACGAAAATACCTAAATTAACCTGATGATAACGGATAGATAGAATATTAAGAACGGCCCTTAAAGAACCTAAGATTGATTAATTGTAATATTTTTAGGAACAAAGATACTATACGTAATGCTTATCTGGATTTCTTTTTTTCGCAATTTCCATTTTCTTCCACAATACAATAATACTTCGTATTGTGAAGCTACTTCGGGAAAAGATAGATAGCAAACAATTCAAGATACAAGTACTTACTTCTATGTCAATCTATGTCAATTTCCTATGCTACATACTATTTTTTCTTTTCAGGAAACAATCTTCGTGGATAAGTTGGCCACTTGCATTTTTCTTTCAAAGCGTGGACCACGACGCTAACGATTTGCCATTGAGGTAAATTATGGTTTAATAATGTAAGCGTATTCAAAACTTATCATTTAAAGCTAATACTACCGTGCGAAGAGAATTCTTTTGCTAAAATTAAGGACATACATGTTCAAAAGATGTATCCCATTCAATTTGTTTTAAGTAATAGAGATCAGGATTAAAAATAGACAAAAAACGATTTAGAATGTTATAGGAAACGGTAAAATAGTATGTTATGTAAATCAAATTTTTTATGCTTTCCAGATTCCGGCACCTGGATACGATGGTCCGTCTGAAGAGCCCTGGCGGTTTGCCCCGACGCGGCTCCTCGCCCGGCGCCTCCCCCGACCATCGCGCGCCTTCGCCTTCCACGCAATGAACGCTTACACGCTATATACGACTCGTCCGATCTTCACTGTACTTAATCATTAATAACTTCTTGAGCATTTACCTTGTAGTTTGATTACCATTTTCTTATACTCATAACCCAGTACCCAACTACACACAATAATATTTCTTCATCTGTAAAAGATATATTTAAGTTACTCTATACTGAAATAGACGCGGGTACATAATCACGTCGCTCCAGTTGAAAATTACCCAGTTTAATCCTAACAGTATTATTTTTCTGCAAATGCCCACTAGGTTTTTACAAACTGAGAGGAATTTACGAAATTGTCTTAAAGTGCGGACTCCTTGCTGGGGTTTTAATAAAATATAATAAAATTTAATAAGCAATAAATCCTTATAGAGAATTCTTTTATCTGTCTAACACTGTCACGTGTCAGTATAATGTCCTTACCATATCTGTCACATCTAATGACACTACGCAGAAGTGGCAAAATACTTAGCGCGTTTTTGAGTATACAACTTAGCGGGAAATAACATTTTTAATAGAATTTCATTTATGTAACCAAGTGAAAAATTAACGCGTTCATTATGACGCAATTAAGCGTTACCGTTAATATTAATGTTAGCGCAGATTCAGTAGGGACATAAAAGTGTCACAATAGTAATACACCTTAGATTTTAATTGGAATAACACCAAATTTAGTTTCACGCTTTCATTTTAAAAGGCAACATTTCCTTATTAAGATTAATGTTAATAACCACCTAAAGCCCCGTCTACTCGTTTATTGGCTATTTACAAAAAAAAATATGGTAGATACAAACTAAAATATTTATGAGAAGATTCTCGAACTTGTTTTAACCTCGATAAAACCATAACGATATTAAATGTTTTTTAAATTAAAACAGACGGCGTTACTAATTCAAGGGGTAACTTTATTTTACTTAATCTGAAAATGCGAAATTAGTACAATACTTCCATTAAAACGCAAGTGTGTTTAACGAATGAATTTATTTTCGTACACTTATAAACTAAACTTACACCTATCTATTCAATGTAAAGAAAAACCTGTAATTGGAATATCACTTGATAAAGTTGACAAGTAAGCAATACCTATAAGATTTTGCGCGAAAGTGTTCGTTCTCGTAGAGTTATAGATTAAAATATACCTATCTACATAACAATCGGCGAGAATTGTGAATAAGTATTTAACTTTCATTTACAATATGTGTTTTCATAACACCGTCGTACCCTACAGAGTGTAAAACATGTTGAACAGATACATCCCAAGCTAGTCCTCTTACGAAATTTGTGTGCAAGTCCTTATTCTGATAAATTACTCGCAAATTCGTATCTTCGGATACGTCGCATACTGTCACCGTTTTATTATCACAACACACTGCCACTTTGTTGAATCTAAAACAAAGAAAATAATATTTTTATTATTGACTCAAGAAGTTAATTTCTTGTTAAAGGTATAGGGAGAGAGCGTAAGAGATAGGCAGATTATAAGATTTTTATTGAAATTGGCTATTAGCTACCCTTATATACAAAAAAAAATCTTTCCATTCTAAATGAACCAGATATGGAGATATAGACTATTGAAAATGATATCTTAAAAGATGGATTGGACATTAAAAGTATCATCACTTACTCAGGTTGAACAGCTACTCGATGCACTGGAGCTGGAAATTCAGTCAATTTGAAAGCAGCTTCAGGATTTCGGATATCTACTAATTTCATGACCCCGGCTTCATCTCCAAAAATTAGTTTATTTTCATCCAACCACTGTACGCAACGTACGCCACAGTCATTTTTCAGTAGATCTGAAATGTATATACTAGTATAGTATGTGTATATGTGGCACACCATTAAGAAATCAAACTAAATAGATTTGACGGAATAATACTTAACACATTCCCTCTCGACGACTACATTGACGATTACATTGTTTTACTATTTACGTTTATATGTGGACTCAAACAATAAAAAAATATATAAATTTTAATTTGACACTTGTTACAGTAATCTGACAGATTGGTCAAGTCATTTCCGACATAAAATATGACATAACTGATAGATTCCATCTCAATACTAGAACTAGAATATGTCTCTTTTCGCCATTTAAATCCATCTATCCATAATCTCTGGATAAGTTAGTAGGTATAATACTATAAATTTAATATTAAACATCTGACCTGTATTATTGAGAATGGCCATTAGTACCTTTGGGGTACAAATGCTACATGCCTTTACAATTACATACACATACATCTAATAGAGAGTGTAAAAATAAACATTGTGAAATACTGACCACTGACTGGTTTAAAGGTATCATTATCCCATAAAGTTACATATTGGTCTGAAGATACAGTTGCAAAAGTTGTGGTTGATTTGGGTTTTACGGCCACGGAATTGATTGCCATGCTATGTGCCGAATTGTAATTCCTTAGAGAGACCAATTCATTGATATCCCAAACCTGAAATGAATAAAAGCACTAGGTTAATATTATAATATATGTTTATTTTTATACCACTAAATGTCTGCATTTAGCATTACAATAAAATAATTTAAAATAGTTTTAAATATGCTTCTATAAGAGTTAAATGTTCAAATTATTGTTGGTGATATAAATATAGTTTGAGTGAAGTAAAAAATTATGAGATTTTTAAATTATCAATTAATTACTGCATCATTCGTTAGAGGGTATTATAATAAAGTTATCACAGACAAGTCGGGCTATAAAATATAAATACCTCTCACCTAGTTAGGGGTTGAAAATTTATTCTAATAAGAAATTACACACATTACATATTAGAAAATTAACTTGATGTAAATAATGCCATTACATCCAAAATATTGATGAAATTGTAAAGTATTAAATTTTTAGAAACATCTCAAACCTTTATATTACCGTCAGCCCCAACTGTGACATACTCTTTGCCAGGAACTAAGCTGTCAATGGCAAGTATTGCATCGTCATGTTCAGCGACAGAAATATCATTGACCCACAGCTTCCAGACATCATCACTGCAGGACCAAACACTTAGTGCTCCACTATCTTCACATAGCAATACCTGAAATAGTCCTCAAAATTAAAATTTCATTGACCTCTATAATTACAAGTCATACATCTGTTAATTCTCTTAGGAAATGTATTAGTTCATCGAAAGTTATTGAAGCTTAAAATGACTATGGAATCAATGCGGTAAACTTATTATCATTTCTGAATTCACTTCTATACTTCTGTGTGGTGCTTTTTACAAATATTGTAGTAGTTTCACAATTCTTTCCTTGTCAACAATGTATTTGAAATAGTCCTTATTTTGTATGGGAGTATATTTCCAATAATAAGTAACTACAAAGTGCTGATTGATAGTTGTACACTGATTTGAAGTACAATCTTGCTGATATTCACGGCTGATCCTGAAGTAAAGAAAGATGAGCAATCTCTCAAAACACCAGGAGCCAGAGGACATTAACAGTGACAACTGTAAGGCAGAACATCTACATTGATAAGCATTCTTTATAGAGGATACTACTTCTTAGATCTCATACCACAATCTCACACCTAAATCTTATGCCAGGGTACCACCACCAAACTTAAATCTGATTAAAATATGTGAAATATTAACCAAAGGACACTTGAAGACATTATTGTCCTATGATGCTTAAGGAATAATAAATATTAAATGGCCAATACTATCCTTGGAGATCTACAAAAGAAGATACATTATCAATAATTGTCTAGCCCACTAGCTGCAATATTGATTTTTAATAATTAGAGGGTCATCAGAAAACTTTTTTTTCATTCTAACCCATAACTGTCCCACAGCTGGGCCTAGGTCTCCTCACACAATGTGAACAGAAAATTATTAATGGTTCTATTAAGGTGTAAAAAACCTGGCAGATAATAATCATACCATTGAAATAGGAAAAAACAACAGAAATCTCTTGTTCCCCCTTATAGTATGAATTAGTATTCACCTGTAAAAAGATCTAGCAGAGAATGGTAAGTAATGGTTTATTAACTATATACAAAGAAACATAATTGTGTACTTA
The DNA here is from genome assembly GCA_018251375.1 of Calpodes ethlius. Classification (NCBI taxonomy): domain Eukaryota; kingdom Metazoa; phylum Arthropoda; class Insecta; order Lepidoptera; family Hesperiidae; genus Calpodes; species Calpodes ethlius. The sequence continues at coordinate 25,779 of DWPA01000260.1, forward strand.
CTTTTTTTGAACTTTCAATAAATAATCCATCAGCTGTGCCGCTGCTTGAGGTGATGCCTTTTTTGGTAGAGGTGTTGATCTCTTTACCTGGTTCTGGAACAGCCACAATAACTCCGCCGTCCCAGTAACGCCCAGTTAGTTCAGAACAACCAATTAATATAGTTCCATCTAAAACAAATTTAAAAACTTGGTATTTAAAAATTATCCTATACATACTAATACATTACAATTTGTAAAGAAGTTAGTATGTTAAAGTAAAGGCAACTGATACAACATTGAGATTTTAACAGTTGCTAGGCTACAGAATTGGGGACTATGCACATATAGAATGATGAGGGCATTGTGAGACCTGTACCAAAAGGTAGTTAAATAGTCATTCAAAGTATCTTATCAGAACTTTTGACTATAATGTAAATTATTTAAATTATACATACTGTAGCTAATGCCAGATCCATGAAGAATCCCGACAGTAGTGAGAACCAAGTCAATAACTTGTTAAACATTTGAAGCAGACTACAGTCAAGTTAGTATATTTATCACTACAGTTATAACTGAATAACCACAAGAAATAAACTGCTCATTATACAAAAAATATTTCCATATTTTACCTGGGTGTTGACGAATGTAATCCCAATGTGATTGTGTGAGAGTACCGGTTGTATCAGTTCTATATACCTCCGCATTTAAGTGTGGAGGGACTATCGGATCACGATTGGCTATATTTGATCCCATTGTAGGTCCTATTACCATGCTTTAATCAAAACGGAAGACAATAAGTAATTCCCTGTTATCAATTTACATTTATATACTTGAATTACAAAAATCAACACATGCATGCACAAAAATTCAAAAAATTAGCATCTACTTGTCTAATTGACTTTGACGTAAAGAAATTGACAAAAATAAAACATTTTTTTTTTTTAGTTTTTCGGTCGTTTGATTTTCGTTTCATAGGGTCAAAAATTATTCAATATTCATTTTATTATTTGTCTATATTTTCTAGTTGTAATAAATAATAATTATTTATCTAAATAAATAACAGCCGCTAATTTAGTTTAGAAGAATATACGCCCGAATTATACTTAAAATGTTATAGAAGAGAACTAACTGATTACCGAAGATGATATAGTGATAATCCAAATATTCGTTCGGTATTATAGCCGCGGTATTGTTCCACATTTTCTTAGTGTGAACGTGAATGTGCCTATGGTAAGTGGAAACCGAAAACAGTTTTTTAAATGGAATATTATCCGTTTCTATTATCTGTGAGTTTTAAGGCTGTCAATGTTATTAGTGCGTGTTGAGTCATCAAATAAAAAAGACTGTCATCTCTATCACTCAGTGTCAATAATGAGTTACGTGAATGTCACTTTGTCAGTTAAAAATAGTTAAAACTGTTCTTTAAGTCTGTATTTCTAGTTTTGTTGATTTTAATGATTTAAGAATTAGATTTTGAAGTTACAGGTGAGCTGATGTAAAAAAGAGATTCAGATTTTTTTTTATGTCCTTGGCTTCTTTTCCGAAACAGTTACTAACTTTGGCTTCGGTACTATCAAAGTTATCATACTTATCATTCGCAAAGCATTTTGGTTTTCTTTGATACTCACGTGCTAAAAAAGGTAATAACTTTCTACAGTTCTAGTTCCTAAGTTATTTACAAATAAATTATTTTGTATGATATTGGAAACTTTCATAATACTTTTACAATGATCTTTTAGATCTTTTAAAAAAAATAAGGAATGACGTTTATTTATTTACTGGTCACAAAAAAATGACGTATATTATAAATAAATATACGAAATATGCCAAAGTAGCAAATTTGAATGATTTGCTATAAAACCTAAGAAGTGCCTGCGAAAAGATGTACTCATAAATTTTTCTAACCTCTTTCTATATGTTTAAATTTATTTATAATGTGTTTACAGACAATGTTTATCTACATAATTAATCTCAAAGGTCCTTCAATATTTTTTTAGTTAATAGCAAAGCCTTTTTAAATAAAAGGTCTCTAACTTTTTTGCTTGTAAATACGGTGATGAAATTTAACATATGAAAAACTATGCAGTGTGAAAATTCTTGCTATTACGGTATTTACTCTACTAATGGTGAAATTAATAATAGAGATTAGAGGTCAAAGTGGACCCGCTGCAAATTTTTTGAACAGCTTACAATCCTATTTACTATTGTCAGTATTTTTAAACAAAAATAAATGAAAAAGAGTACAATGTAAGGAAAGAGTATGTAAACATGACACAGAAATCTCTAAGAAATACTTAAGGTTTAATTAAGATATGTTAAGAAACTTCATGTTATTATTAAATTCATTACAAGCAGGAAATAATAAATTGGTCTTAAAAAATATAAGTAATTATTATGACTATTTGATAAAAATTTAAATATGCAGTTTGTTTTTTTTTAAACTTATATAGACTTCTATAGAGAAGTTTAACAGTACTGCCCCCATAGATAAGACTCTTTTTACACTCTATTTACACTCTCCTCCAGGAAATATATGGGAATGATGTATGGTGCAGAAAATTTGTTATTTGCCATATTGTTGTTGAAATGATAATACCTCCTCACATTTTTTAAAAAGTCAACTTTTTTTAATGTAATAGACTTAAAATTATACTTTGCATGAATTAGTTCTTTTTCTATCTGGTATTTCGTTTTCCAATAGCAAATGTAAACTCTATGGAAATAACTCCTAAATGGGTAAGTAAATATTTACATTTTTTTTGGGAATATCTAGTCACTGGTTCCACCGAATATTACAGTTAGGAGGTATTGTCAGTTCAGCGGGAAGATGGTGGTGGAGTCTGAACATTGGTTGAAATAGTAAAGCGATTTGTCTATATCTACTTTCTAGG